>CABFWB010000051.1:115077-129795 GCA_902151455.1 Timema bartmani
GGGCAGGGTAGTTTTGTTGTTCGTGGTGGTAATGGATGTAATGATGAAGGAAACATGAAAGCAATGGTGATTGCAAATTACCTGATGGTGTGGGGGATACGAGGAGATAGAAGTGCAGGAACTGTTGGATGAATGAAATGAGGTGGTAGTACAATATAAAATGTAATTTAATGTAAAGAAAAGCAAATTGGTAATTACAAGATGGCTGGAAAATAGGCACATGAGGAGAGTAACATTAAGAGGAGAGCAATTTAAGAAAGTTGAAAGCTTCAAGTACTTGAGAAGTATGGTAGAGAAAATAGGAGGAAATGAGAGATAAATTGGAGAGAGGGAGGCAAGCGGAGACCTTTTACAAAAGTTTCAGAAGTCTGGTCTGGGGTAGAGATGTGCCAGTGGCAGGAAACTGCATGATAATGATATTATTATATGTCCTATTTTGATTTTAACTTTTCTTTTATAACTAATAATTATTTGATTTTTATTTAAATAGTTAATTTTTAATGGTAGGGGACCTATAAATTCATTTAGCTGAAGCTTAGCTTAACTAGAATCTTTCTGAGAACCTTACACACGCTTTAGTTGGAAAAAAACAACTATCTCGCAGACCTGTTCTAAGCAACTACACATCAATTTAACTAAATGTGCTTTCAACCCAAAAATTAATTATATAAATGAGTATTATAAAAAAATATCTAAAAGTATAAATGCAAAAAAGTTAATATTTTTCTAGTAGAAGTATTGAATATCAGCAGCTTATTCATAAAAGGAATGAGAAGAGAAGTATGAATGCTAAGGAAATGAATCAGAATTTGTCTGGAGAAAATGGGGAAATCATAATATATAAAAAACCAAAAAAGAAAAAAAAAACATCCAGAGTGAACTTTGTCAATGGAAAGAAACTTGTCCCTAAGCTTACATCAATATTTATTATATTAATATACAATAAAATAATATGTATAATAATTCATGAAAAAATTTAAATGAATAAGTTAACTATTCAGTTTCACACAACATTCTATACAAGTGTAATTTATAAAAAGGTCAACTTTTGAAAGTAATAAAAGTCATTGATTTTTTTTACCTTCGGTACATAATCTACATTAATAATCAGTTTTGGATGGAATTTTTGTTTGTGGACACTAGTCTATAAAATACTATATACATTAAATAATATAAAACATTTTCCCTAAGTATGAGTTTTGAATGAAAAAACATATTAAAAGGCTACTCTGATATTTATATAATTCAAAGCTTATGGCTACAATTAATATTTGATACTAGCGAGATAAATATGAAAAGATAAACTTGAAATTAAAAAAACAAGAAAGATTAAGCAAAGTTCTCACATCAAATTTTTCCAGTGTCACCTTATTTTAAAATTAATAAACAAAGCTAAGAAACATTTTATCATGTAAACAACCAAATAGCCTTTAAAAGCAGAAACAACATCTCCAAAATATCATGAAGATTTGAAAAGTAATAAAATAAATAAATGCAATATGGCACTGTTACAAAACTTGTATGCACAAGATTTTTTTTTAAGAAAATAATATTGGTCCGTGTTGAATACGCTTTTATCAAATAAAAATCTAGATATTTTCATACTTTCCTTTACTTGGCAGATACAAGCGAATGAAGATAGTACAGAGGCCAGAGAAAGAGATAAAAGCCCAATGACGGTAAAAACGGGAGTAAAAGAGATAAGCCCTTGAAGTAAACCCAAACCGAATGGAGCAGGGAGAAGTGTCCTCGGCCCATCAGTTTGATGATGTGGCTTGATTTTAGTTAATTAACTTCTCGTTATTTAATTAGCTTGGTTGATGGGGCTGGAATACATACAAACATTGTGTGTAAGAGTTAAAAAAACAAAGATAGACTGATTAAATAATGTTTTCCCAATATACCCATCAAACATAAATAGCAATTAGTCACACCCTAGGGAACGCTCTGACCCTCACCGCTGTCTATGACTACCAAAGGTCACTTGTCGAAGCTCCAAGACAAGGTCCTGATTTTTCTCAGTGAACTTGACACTTATTTAGCAGCTGCACAAGACAAACTGACTGTGAAATAAAGTTGATACAAACCTTTGCCATCAGATATGTAGAATATCAATGTATGTTGTATAATCTATCATTTAACCGAGTTAGGTTGCGTCATTTCTTGACAAACTGTGAGCTGCAACTATTTTCAAACAGTTTGGATTTTATCATAACGGAGTACGAGTCCAACCAAAATAGATTTAAAAATTAGTCTTTTACTTCTTATAAGGTTTAACATAAATAGCCCAAGCAAACAATCAAGAGTTTTACCTTGTCTATTTGTGAAGATGATGTTTCTAAAAGATTAAAAAATACATGTAATTACCGCAGATGAGAAAAACTATCATTATTTGGTTATAAAATGAAGCTAGTCATTTTGATAAAATAAAAATTTCCAAATTTAGAATCCAAATTAGGTGTAGAGTATTCTGAAAATGATGAAACTTGGTTCTAAAAGAAGTTTCACTTTAAAAACTTATAGAAAAAATATTTATTTTTTTAAGATTTGATACTCAAATCCTAAATTTTCTGAAATCCTCTAATCTTGAATACCCTTAAGGATTCGAGGATCCCATCCCTACTAGTTTCCCAAGTCTGCTTTTGCACTGTATTATGTAAATTAAATTTTGATTCCATCTGGCATTTGAACTAGATACTCTCTGAAGTGGATGAAGCATAACAGCTCAATATTTATTTTACTGATATAAACTTTAAATAAGGCTAAAAAAAAAGCGGAGCTTGCAAACTTACTGGAAAAGAATCAAAACATGACTAGATTTAAATATTCTGTTGTTTTTTTGTGATTGTGCGCAATTGTGAACTTTCAATATTTACCAGTAAGTGTGCAGGCCATGTCTTCCTACCTTAATTATAACATGGTAAAGAGTGTGCAATGCTTTAAGAACTTTTTGAATCCATTTCAAACACATTCCTCAGCTTTGATTTCAATTTGAAAGTAAAATTCTGAAGTCAACAACTATGAAGTTTCACTTATAAGGAATATTTGAAAATTAAAATGTACATTTAAATAGATTTTTTGTAATTGTGCTGTTAAAACACAAAATTCTTCTCTCACCAACAGCACACTTTTTTTTAATATTCAAACTTCAATTTGACTTTGGGAATAATTAATTTTTTTTTTGTTCAAAAAATTGGACTTAGCAGCTAGCACACCCCTTTAAACTTATATTAATTTCAGTGCACTTTATCTCCATAAATTACCTCATACATTCCATTATAAATTTCTAAATTGGTCATAATATTTGTTGCATTTTTAAGCTAAGCTAGCTTTAATTTGACACAGATAATAAGTATTCATATTAAATGAGAAGTGAATAAAGATTGGTGCAAGAAATTAAAAAGGTTTATTCAATATGAGTTTCAAATGGCTTTCAAAACGACTATGATATGAATACTTGTACATACTAGCAACAAATTATGTCAAGTGAGATAAGATGTGCATATTTAGTATTTACAAATAATATACAAATGTGTATATAAATGCACACTTCGTTTAACTTGAAAGGTTGCGTTCTTATCTTGACCAATTAAACTATGGCCCTCGATTATAAACCTTATCATAGTGAAATATGTCAAGGTAAGACTGCTAATATTCAGAGTTACTCAGTTTATACGACTTCCCAAATATTGACACAAATCAAATGTACACTAAACCACGAGAAGCTTATTTCAAATGTCAATTAGCTATTTAAAAGAACATACAAATGTTGTTTTATGTAAGAAAAGCTTACGATAAGTAGTATTTTTAGGGTTTCAAGATTAAAATATTTTATATTATATTAATTTATATCATATACTTCATTAGATCTTCTGGTGATGCCGAATAAAAGTGTTGTAGAGAAACAACAATACAACACACATGATAAAGTGATTAAGAGTTTTTAAAACAAAAATTACATTAAAAATTAAAAACCCAGTGACAATCACATTTCGAGACACAAGCACAGTGAAAGCTTTTTGTATATCATTCCACACATTGGTCACTTCAAAACACTACAAACACAATCATGTTGGCTGATTTCATGTCATGTCCTTTCACGTAAGAGCCACAAGTTGGTCCTTTCTTTTTTTATCAAAAAAATGTATCCTACCGTGACATTTATCCTCCATTTATCCGAGACGGTAGGCAATGTTTCATGTGTTCCACCTTGATTTTTGCAAATCAATTTGACCTTCCAGTGTCTTGGCAAGGTAGATCACAAACAACTAGGAAACAAAACAATACATTTTCATATGACCATTTAAATATTTACATTATTTGTATAAAAAAAAGTTCTTGCCTAATAAATAGGAGTGTGCAAAGTGTCAAAGACTTTGGTTCGCAAATAAAATTCCAGATTCAATTCTTTAATGGATTGTGTTTCAATAACAAATCTTACAAGTTTTTAGTAAATGTTTCTATATTAAGATAAAGGACAAAGTCTATAAGGTGGAATGTACCATTTATTTCCAGCTATTTATTCAAGCCTTCCTCCAGTTATATCATTTAGGCAACCTTACTTTTCCTTTTTCTTTAGTTTTATCAATTTCCTTTACTATAAAATTATTTAGCCATTGGGCCACCTTATTTTTATACATCTAGGCAACCTGTAATTCGGCAAAACTAAGTTTTCAGATACTTTTCAAATATGTCAAGCACATAGTTCCATATGTTTATCTTTGTTTTAGTGTGTTATTTGTGTCTCTTAGTATGATTAAGGAGTATCTAAAAAAAATTAAAAACACTGTTTAAGTGAAAAGAAGTGTGAAAAGTGAATGAAAAAATTAAGAGAGAAGTGTATTTGTTCTTGTCTTAGGCCTAACACAACTATACCTTCAGGTTGGCTTCCTTTCTTATCACATGCTTTAAATTATTGTATTGTTTCTAAACCGATTTCATTTGTTTCAAGTCATTAGACAATTATTCATTCAAAACTTTTTACAGGTGATTTTAATCCATAAAGCATAAAACAAATAACAAATATATATGGAGTGATTTGGCTTTGATATTTCATATAGGTAGTTGATTAGAGTTCACTTCAAATGGAGAAAATGGACTTTGTAAACCGCTATTATTTAAGTTGTGTATTCAATAAAGGGGTCAACAACAACTTAATCTAAGGGATAGGAACAAAAAGGGTAGAAGAGAAAATTAATTCACATCGGTGTAAATAAAAGATGGGGTAAAAAAAATGGGGTGTGTGCCAAGTCAAGAGTTGAACAAAGACCTCCAGTAATGTTCAATGCAAGAAAGATGATGCAAATACTAATTTGTGGGTTGGGGGAAACTTCCTCGGTGAGCCAGTCCAAAGGTTCTGGGTTTGATTTCCATGCATAAATGTAACTCTTCAAGGTATTTAAATAATGGTAGTAAGGAAGAGATTATTATTACCATTGATACAAAAATGAAAGTGGTAATTGATACATTAAACTCTACTACACAAAATACTGAGTCAAATCTCACCTGTGAAAGAGCGATGCCCAGAGCGAAACCAGCAATAGTGTAGAGGTTCTTCTCGGCCCATGACCGAACTATTTCTATACAACCACTGGTCCAAACTTTCTTACCAGCTTCCGCAACCTGTGCATAATATAAGTACCTTGAGTTGTGGCAAATAGAATAGTTAATTTTTTTTAAATTCATTACAGTTTTAAATTGTGTTATCTATTAATAGAGAAATAACGGCAAATGATAAAACAGTACTATTGTGAAAACGTTTTTTATACGTTTATTTATTTTATTTATTTGAGATATTTAATGCACACTTTCTAAACCTTGAACTGATTATATCAGCAGACGAGAATTTCTATGAGTGAGAGTGAAAGGGCCTGTCAATTTTCCGGGAAAGATATTTTCATGTACATTCCAGGGTTCTTTTACATACCATCATTGGCATGGGACTGACAACTTTACTTTCTCTCCGAGGCAAGTTGTGCTAAGGATTTTTATCACTCAAGAAAAATCCATCAAACCCGGCTGGGTGTGAATCCATAAACATCGGGTCCTGAGGCTAGCACTTTATCTCAATACTTCCAAGGTCAACTTTATAAAAAAAATCTCTTGCTATCAAGTAAAATAAACCTTTATTACTTACAGACAACTCCTGTACATCATAGCCACACATTATATTCACCAAACCACTCTGAAATAAAAACAAAAACTATTAGCATCAGTATTCAGATGAAATGCTACTAGTTCCAATAAAACAATATATTGATAAATTTCACTGTCTACTATTAAGGCATATATTATTAATTTATCACACACTTCTGCACACTAAATTCATGTTACACAAGCTCTATTATATGCACTATTTACTCATAAAAAATTCACAAACATTTTTCTCGCCTGTATTCATTGCTAGCCTACCTGTTGTGTTAACATAAACTTTACCCACAAACCCTTAGTGCTCTTGGCACAAAGTTAGTGTGCCTGTTAAACCAAAAGGATTAGGAAAACATATTGATTCACTTGGATCTTCAGAAAGTTGCCTTTAAATCCAACTTTCGCCTACTAGCCTCATTCCAGATGGTGGCATATCCACCATAACTCTGCAACATTGTGTAGAAATATATATTTTTTAAAAGATGTGTTTGTCATTAGAATTTCCCTTACTATCCTTATCATTCAATAACTAATGTTCTCTAAGTGATGTAATCTCTATAGCCTGTAGGTCTTTGGCTGTTCACTTGTTAAGTGCGCTGCAACGTCATCAGTTGTCAGTAATTTGTAATGCATTTACAAGTTTGAACTATTGCACTATAGAAATTAAGTCATCCTCAGGAAGGGGTTCAGTAACTGATAAAAGCCATGCTTGAGAGACACATCCCCCCCTCACAGATAGGTTATACAGCTGGAACAAGGTGATGCATTGTGGTGCAGATTTTTTTTATCCTACTTTAGAAAACAGTGGAATTGACCAAGAAATATATGGGAAGACCAGCTAGCAGTAAATGTGTGAAACGAAAGGGCATAGACAGAGGAGGAATAGTAGTGGAATGAAAGAGGAAGATTGAGGCATTTTACTGAATTGACCTTGTTACAGGCTGGAAATAGATGATGATAGTGTAGTAATTTAAACCAATGAAACAATTTCACAGTGTTTTAAAAAATACAACAAACAACAAAAATATTTTAATTGATAAAACTATTAAACTGAGCCCAATTTCACTGTTGTGATGTGAAGGGTATAGAAAAACACACTGTTTTCTAGTTCAACAGTAACCAGGTATCTAATTAATTACTCAGTTTATCGGCCATAGCTAGGCTATTAATATTGCATTGACCCGCTTAAGTGGCCAAATTGGTCCAAGGCGTCACACTCATGTTGGATTGGCCTGCTGATGACAGGGAGATCAGAGTTCGATTCCTGGTGCGAGGGGAAAATTTACCTAAATGGTTTCCCATCCTCCTTCCATGCAAATGTAAGCAGCTTACCTCTAAAATGCTTTCTTCCTCATCCCTACCCCATTAAAGTAATAATTATCATAGGTATGTGAAACCTGAACAGGTAGCAAGACACGGTGATAAAAAAATATCGCATTATGTGCTAAACAAAA
Organism: Timema bartmani; assembly: GCA_902151455.1. NCBI lineage: Eukaryota > Metazoa > Arthropoda > Insecta > Phasmatodea > Timematidae > Timema > Timema bartmani. The sequence goes on from CABFWB010000051.1 coordinate 122,679, forward strand.
CAATGTGTGCTTTCAGCACTGGCCCAATCTTTTACATTTGAAACACAATGAACAAAAATAGCCACAATTCACCGAAGTGTGTGTAGACAGTTATTAATGTGCTTAGCCTCGACATGACTACCAAGTGTACTTACAGAGATGTCTGTGGCGTTCATACAGCAGGAGAAAGGAACGCCACAGCGCTCAACACTGGGGGAGGTGCAGTTGAAGTACTCGTTCTTAGCCCAGTCCATGTGGCCTTCCGAGCTCAGGCCGCAGCATCGAAACTGGAGGAGGAAACACAAACCAATCATCCCTATCGTTACAGCTAATCCATCAAAAGCGGAGTGATTGTTTTACCTCTAATTTTATATAAAGTGAAATCCCTTAATAGCGGACCTTTATGAGGTCAATAAAAGTCTGTTATTAAGAGAGGTTGGTTATATGGAGGAAAAAAAATTAATTATACTTCTTTATCACAAGTTTTATCTATATGAACTGCGAATATTAACTACAACAATCTAATTGCTGTGCAGTATTGTTTGAAGGTTAATAATTAAGACTAATGAATAAATATTGTACATAGCTTACTGAACAGATTGCAAGCTGAAATATTGTAGTTAATACTATGTTGGGTATTTTAGAAACTTTCCCTAGAGAGAGAGAGGGCAGAAATGATCCCACTTCACGTGAAAGATTGGCATTCATGACATATATATACTTGCAAATATTAAAATGGACTGGTGTTTTCAAATTTTTGTTCGCTGTTTGGAGAATTTTATGCACAAAAATGTGTCTAAGTGTCCATTTTCGTTATTAGGAAGTTGTTTTATCATAAGAGCCCATGTTTTTTTCCGGGGAAATTTAAACTGTCCTTTATAAAGAATCCTCGATTAAGAAGTGTCAGGGGAATTTCACTGTGCTTTGAGCGGTGAATTCATTTCATACTTTCAAGCCAACACACTTTTTAGTTTGTGTTAGAAAACTTTTTTTCTTCTCCTTAGGCACTATTTGAAATCATGACAATTTTAAACCCAATTTTACTAAAAAGTTATCAAAAAATACTTACGATATTTTATCAATGAAGATAAGATGCAGTTTTAAAAAAAGTGAGTGTTCATTAAAATAATATAATAGTCAAATTCTTCGAAATTTGTCTGTCGTCATAGAGAGATTTAAAGACTAGGAAATGTTGGTTGTATTGAAAGGATTTAACAGTTTACATAGTTTAAAAAAAATTAATTAGAAATTTAAAAATGAATTTGGTAGCAAAAAGATCTTTTGACATTTACAATGTTAGTTTCAGTCTGTAAATAAGGTGGAGTGGTTAACTAGTTTAAGACTAAAACACAACTATAACAATTGCTTAGTAAACTGAACATTTTTTTCAACCACAAATTTTAATTTCTAAAATATTGTTTGTATTTTAATAACTATTTAATAAAATTTGTTTTTAGACTATCAAGAAACATTTAGGTTAGGGGCGCACAAAGTCCATTTTTTCAGTTTGAAGAGAAGTCGCATCAAATAATATAAGATATTCCCAAAGCCGAATTGAAGACAGAATATTTTTAAAATGTTTATTATTAGATAAAAATATCATACTTTGCATAAATTTAGGTATTAACTCTAAGTTACAAAATTCTATATTTCAAACATGGTTAATGCATTTTGTCTTAAAATGATAAATTAAGCTATTATCACCAAATGTAATTAAATTATTGTAGATTATTTTCCATGCCAACACTAATTTGTGATATAAATAACAGTATAAAGTGAAAGAATTAAATTAAAAGAATAACATAAATGTGTGTTTTAAGATTAAATATTTTTGGCGAAGCTTCGTAACTGTCAAATCTGGAATTTTACTTTTGAATCGAAGTAAAAAGAACAAAAATTATAAGTGAAGTCGAAGTTTTAGAAGATTCATACATACCTAGTTTATTTATGTATACTTGCTGCAAATGCTGAGAATAAAATACAAACTTCAACTGTGAGGTTTGAAATTTGTGTTTTAATGTCCAGTCAGGCATTTGCGACTGAGTACCTTAACTATCAAAGCACACAAGATAAAGAGTGATTAAGAAAATGTATCAATATTTGTTGGATGGATGAATTAAAACTGCCAGAAAGGGTATGTGCCTGGAAAGTGACATAAGCTTTTTACAGCTATCATTTATAATCGTTTCATTTTTTATTACATTGGGAAACAGTTATGAGTTGAGTGGTACCTTTAGCATGTCTGAATTTGGTTGAAATTATAAGAATTTTAATGTTATAAATTGGTGTGATTAAAAATATTGTGAATCTGTACAAACAAAGATAAAAAACTTCCTAAGATGGAAACATCATTTTGTGGTTATACAAGATGGCTACAGAACTTTTAACGTCTAATTCCCGGAATTTTACAGAGTATCCAGACATATTTCTATAGCTTTCCCCTGAATTGCTTTTCCTGTTTTAAACTTTCCTTGGCAAATGATGATTTTTCAGTCTATTTCCTTGATCATGTATTAAAAAAAATTTAACAGCCACTAAACAACATTTATTCAATTTTTTTGTCTAGTACCTTTACATCGATTATTGTTTCCAGCCTGTGGCCCGGGATGTTTTTTTATTCAAGCCATATATTTCCCACCACTGGTTGCTAGGCCTGTTGTAGCTTCATATGCCCTATAATATAACTTAAGACTAGGACAGGCACAACATCCAGTCCCTGGCTGTTAATTTATCACTGTGAAAGGGTAAAACTACATTTCACCAAAGATATATTTTTGGGCCATACCAGGAATCGAACCTGGGACCCTTAGCTCAGTAGGCATACTAGCTACCGATTGTCCAGTAGCTAATGTTGTAATTGTGGCAGGGTTGTTATAATTTTACCCAGCCCCAAAAAAAAAAACACTTAAAAAACCCACTAATTATATTTTGGATACAAATCAATCGTCTAATTTTTTTTAAATGATTAGTCACTCTGTTAAAAACATTTTGGTTCAAACCCAATAATAATAATAATAATACATTGATATGTATTTGGTGCTATAAACAATTTTTGAAATTACAGATTTTATAGAATAGACCAAGCTATAAAATATGTTTTAATTGGTTGAACAAAATAATATTTTAACTAGCAACTCACTTGAAATAATACATTGTCAAAAAAACAAATGAGATAACAAAAGTTCTTACCTTTTATCTTTAAGTAAAGAAAGCAACAAATCAATTATTCTGCATCTGGCTTACCAGTAATTAGATGCATGTTCTCCCCTTACCCCTCTTTCTATTCCTTTTATATAAAGTCGAGTTTTTTTCAACCTGCTAGCTTATACAGTATTGTTGTGAAGAATTACATTATTGTTATCCTTTATGATGTCTCTTATTACTCCTTTCCTAACCATTAAAATTAAAATATGTTTCTCTGGATCACGAATAAATAATATATTTGAATTATTGGTTTAATCAGATAACATACATAACATCTTTAATTAAACCACAAAAAATCAATCAAAACCCCCCAAAAAACCAATATAACCCAACTGTGTTGATTTTTTTTTTAAATAACTTTTTTTTTTTATCAACCCTGACTTGTGGTAAGACTATACAACCATCTCATGTTAAAATTCAACATCCAAGCAATGTGTTTTGTTAATGCGCGAGAAACAAAATCTATTACTTTTGTTTTAGTATTCAGGCACAAAATTAATATTTTTTTAAGTCAAATATTTAAATTCACCATTTTTCTGTGTTTTTATTAATTAAGTTCCCACAGGGACATCGAGGTTTGGATCCCAGTCGAGTGTACTTAAGTTTTTTTTTCTAAATGCGTTTTCACTCCTTCCCTATACAAATTTGGGTACCTTTCCTATAAATTTAACCTTCCTCATCCTTAACACATTAGTGCTGAAGAAAAAAAAAGTAAAAAATAAATTAGATGTGCCCACTCACTTCTTGCTGAGCAAAGTCAATCAGGTTCTGCAGGTCTGCGTCCTCTCTGTATGTTTGGATAATTTTATCTGTGAAGGACTCTTCCAGCACAGACTGCATGGTATGGGGGAACACAAAGCCCATAATTGCTATGGCCATCTCCAGGAGGAAAAATATGAGAAGACACAACGAATACTAGAAAACAAGAACATGTTTTAACAAAGAGGGGGGGCCTTGTTGCGCAAACAAGAAATGTTGAGTTTTTGTTTTAACATTTATCAAATATTTACTTGATATGTTGAAAATGAGCAAACTTCTTTTAATAGCTTAAGATTTTCTTAGATTTGCTACATAGGTATTAATATTTTATTTTATAAGCCCACAAACTAAATGCTGCAGAGTTAAGAGACTTACCTGTTTCAGTGGCTGAACTGTCTAAGGCATTACACTTGTGTTAGACTGGTCTGAAGAAGACTGGGAGAATGGGGTTTGAATCGCGGTCGGGTCTACTGAGGGTGGTATTTCCTAAATGTTTTCCCACTCTCCTTCCACAAAAATGTAAGCAGCTTACCTCTAAAATGCTTCCTTCCTCATCCCTACCCCATTAGAGTAAGTGTACTAAATTATATGCATTTAACCTGAACAGGTAATAAGACAGTGATTTAATATATACAGGGTGTATCAATTTATGTGGGAAGTAACTGGGGTGTGTATAGTAGTCCTCAAAACAACACAAGATGTCTTTTTAAACATTTGTCCTATGCTTTATGGTTCCCGAGATAAGACCTTCCAAGGATCTGCCGAAATTGTTAATATAGCCCTACTTGATACACCGCTGTTGCACCTCTTGTGAGTGATGTACCACTACTGGTACACAGGCAGGGCTATAGCTGCACAAACAGGGGTGTATCAAGTAGGGCTATTAACAATTCCAGCAAAATCTTGAAAGGCCTTAACTCTGGAACCATCGAACATAGGACATACGCTCACATGAACTTTTTATGTCTATGTGAGGTCTAATAACCAGACCCCAGTTACTTCCCACATAAATCGATACAGCCTGTAGGCTAGATATAGGGCACATGTTAAATATAGCCCCCCTTCACTCTGACCCTCCTATCTCTCCCATACCACGAGGCTTAAAAAAAGTAATATCCTTACATTAATTTCAGAGCGTTGGGAATTAGTTAATAAAACCCTTAACCAAGAGAATTAACAAAACATTGACTTAATTTTAATAGAAATTTCAGAATGTACTTACAAATTTGAGTAAGCAAGTGTTTTCCCTCAGGGCACCAACACATCCGGCAAAGCTCACAACGAAGATGACACCGCCAGCAATGACCATGACAAGAGAGATGTTCAGAACGACATCATAAATAGTCTCCACTTTTACCAAACCAGTTGCTTGCCATTTATCAACGAACGCGTAGAGACCGACTCCAATAAGAAGTCCACCAAACAGCTGGAATAAAATAATGAGATATTTAACAGATTAAAAAAAAAACTACCTGAGCTCAGTCTTCCACTTGTTGAGATTGAGAGTCCTGAGTTTGATTCGCGATACAATCGAAAAATTATCATTGGTGAAATTAGGAGGGTCTTCCCTTTTACAGTGGTAATTTGATGATCGGGGACTGGGTGTTGTGTCTGTTCTAAAATTAAGTCAGTTTGTAAGTTGTGTACTGATATAATCAATAAGTTAGAATAGATTTTTAATCGCATCCTACTACTTGTTTAGGTTATAGGCACATAGGCTATGATAATTATTCTAATGGGGTAGGGATGAGGAAGGAATCATTTTAGAGGTAATCTATCCACAATGGTGTGGAAGGAGAGTGGGAAACCATTTGGGGAAAAACCACCCTCAGTAGACCCGATCGAGATTCAAACCACCATGTCGTCTTCAGCAAGCATGTTTAAGAGTGATGCCTTAGACCATTTGGCAATAATAAAGGTGTGATTGACATTTAGTGATAATAATATATGTTGGAATAAACATTTTGAGTGAGGAATGGATGTTTTTGTAACAAATATAGATCTAAGAAATGTGTTAGGTTACGGAAATACTTGCAACCTGGTTACGCAACTAGGACACCAGCCTACAAATCTTGCTATGGTCACACCCCGCGACTACAGCCTAGCAAAACTGACAGTGACATGGTTGCAAGTGTGAGTGACTTTCGGGTATTCACATAAATAACATTGTTTGAAATTATGACAACTTTATTTGTGCATGGGTTTGATAGTATGAATAAAACTGCAGAAAGAAGTAAATGTTCTTGCCAAGTAAAAGTGGCAAAATAATAATCATATTTGAAATTATTCAATCTAACATTTAAGTTACAAAATAAGTATTAGGGCCTTCTGTACAGTTATATGACAGTCATTGAATGTTGGTGAGTGTATACGTATCCTAAAATGTGTATGCTAGTAAAGACAATTTGTTCAAACTTTTGAGCACACCTCTAAAATTCCTTGCAAGAATAAGGGCGACCACAAAAGATAAAATACATAGCCCAGTTTAACTGTTTGGAAGTGTGAACCCTGACTTGAACCAAAGCACAATACCGGTATAGTTAAGAATAGGTCCAGTGCGAAAAACCTGTCATTGACCTGTTTTCTAGTGTGACATCTTAACTCGATAGCGTGTTAGCCTACTGTGCTAAGGGTCTCGGGTTCAATTCCCAGTATGGCCGAAAATTTATCATTGATGGAAATATAGGTTTGCCCTTTCATGTTGATAAATTAATGGCTTGGCACTGGCTGTTGTGACGTCCTAGTCTTAAGATAGATTATAAGGTATATGAAGCTACAACAGACCTAACCAGCCAGTAGTGGAAAATAAATATATAGCTTGAATAAAAGTGACCCAGGCCATAGGCTGGGAACAGTTATGGATGTATATATGTAAAAAAAAAAATGGATAAATCCCACCCAAATGGATGTTAGATATCTGGTGGGAGCCACAACAGAAGTGCAGGAGGCAGGACAAAGTGTGTAGTTTATTATATAGATTGTCTAAACATAAAGGAATAAAGAGGCGAAGGTACATAGATCATAAGATTGGAATGAGAATAAAATAATAAGTCTCTCAATAGGGGAATTTGTCTGTAACCTATATTAAAATTCAAAACAGAACCGCCCTTAAACTACTTAAGGGTTTTGGGGCCTCAGTATTTTTTTTAAGAATGAATGGGGAAGGTGGGGGGGG
>CABFWB010000051.1:143942-196681 GCA_902151455.1 Timema bartmani
GAGGGTGGAATGAAATTGAATATGGTGAAAAGTGAAGTGATGGTGATGACAAGGCAGAGAACAAGCCCAAGAAAGGTGATAGAACTGGATGGAATAGATTTTAAAGAAGTAAAGAGCGTGAAGTATTTTGGTAGTTTGATTGGGGCAAAAGAGAAGATATAGTGAGATGAGGGCAGCAGGGAGAGGTTTTTTACAGGTGTGTAAGAGACCTACTTTGGAAAAGAGAAGTGCCCCTGAAGTGTAAGAAGTGTTGTATAGAGCATACTTCATATCCTTAGTTGCGTATGCAGTGGAAACTTGGACTTTGGATAAAAGAGAAACAAGAAAAGTGGAGGCCATGGGGAAATGAAGTCTTTGAGGAGCAGGCTAGCTATGACCAGAAGAGATATGATTAGGATTGATGATGTATGGGCAAGAGTTGGGGTGCAAGAGGTACATAAGATAGTTGAGGAAGTAAGGATAAGATGGTATGGACACATAGTGATGATGGAATCGGAGAGGATTCCAAGAAGATTAATGAATATGGAGTATGTAGGGAAGAGACCTCAAGAGAGACCAAGGAACAGATAGCATCAAGTGTGCAAGTGAAAGGAGGAGAGTGGAAGAGAATGCAGGAAGAAGAATGGTGGAAGGACAGAGAAAGATGGAGGCATTTTACTATATGAACCCGGCCACAGACTGGAAACAGTTAATGAGGATGATAAATCAACTATTTCCAGCCTGTGGCCGAGTCGGTTTAGTAAAATGCCTCCATCTTCCTCCATTCTTCTCTCACTTGCACACTTTATCTGCTCTTTTCATTGCTTTTTTCCATTCTTTTTCCTGCATACTTAATTTCCATCGTGTTCTTTAATATTCTATCCTTTTACATTCTCATTACATGACCATAGCATCTCATTTTTGCTTCCTCTACTATTTAATCTACTTCTTGTAACCCCACTCTTTCCAGAATAACTTCATTCCTAATCCTATTTTTCCTCGTGACAGCTAGCATGCTTCTTTCAATTTTCATTCTCATGGCCTTCACTTTCCTGGTCTCTTACATTCAATGTCCATGTTTCTGCTGCATATGTGACAATGGGTACAAAATACGCCCTGTACAACACTTCCTTACACTTAAAGGACACTTCATTACACTTAAAGGACACTTCATTAATCACTTTTAACTAAGAAATATATTAATTTGAACTAATTGAAGATTAAATTTTATAATAACCTGCTTCGGTGTACGAAAGGTCTAAGGCTTCTCTCTGGCAATAGACTGGACTGCAGAGGACAGGGAGATTGGGATTCGAATCACAGTTAGATGTACTAAGGTTTTTTTTTCTTCTAAATGGTTTTCCACTATCCCTTGAATACAAGTGTAATCAGAAACACTTTTATAATATCTTTAAAGTTGTGTAATGTGTAGAAATGGTGTAGTTGGGTGTGCTCAGTTAGGTACATACATAGGGTAATACTCGCCTTGAATCTCTTTTAATAGTAATTGTCCAAGTTGTGCACTCTCGTAATAGACTAGACTGCTTATAACAAGATTGGGGTTTTAATCCTGGTCGGGTATACTGAGGATGATTTACCACTCTCCATGCAAATGTGAATACACTTCCTCCAAATTCAACCTTCTTCACTCCTAACATTAGAATAATTAGTACATAGGCGTATAACCCGAACAGACGGGGGCCATAAAAAGAGCCCACAAGCAGTATTTATCAAGATGATTATTAGGATATTAGCAAACTGTTAAATCAAACACTAGGGTTATGTATTATTCCATTAAATAAACAATTATTCAATTAATTCTAGGGATGAAACTATCAAACCATTGAGGATATTTGAGGGTTTGGAAAAAAAAAATCAAATTTGAGATTTAATTTTCTTCTTCAGATTGTGAACTAAAATTTGTTTTAGAATGTTTATACTGGTGGTAGTGTCTTAACATAATTATATTATACACTCGTTGACTTAGGTGGTCTTGGGGTAAAGTGCCTGCCTCAGGACCTTTTGTTCATAGGTTGAAACCTCGCTGGGGTGAACAGATTTTTCTTGAGTAATAAAAACCTGTAGTACAACTTTCTTTGGAGTAAGTATAAATTTAACTATCTCACCTTAGACCATTAATTTAACACTTAACTGAAAGTTATAATGAATGCATTATCACAAAAAAAACTATTTCTTATTTCCTTTTGAGGTCACTTATTTTGGGTTCATAGGTAAAAAAAATATCGTAAAATAGTGGATTCTGCCCAACTTTATTAAGGTGGGAGTGTTAGGGAAATGAGAAAAGTCCACTATTTTTTAAGTTTATAGGCAAAACCTTTTTTTAATGCAATAAATCAAATACTTCTTCAATATAAACATAGAGTTTAATTTTCTTCATGTGGTGATATCAACGGTTGTTGAATATTTGTCAAGAGTGTCCTGGATTTTAATGATAACTTTTTTCCTTCATTTAAAAAATTTCTTATATAATGGTGCTCTGCTCGTGACAGATATTCTACAACTATTGATATTACCACGTCCAGCAAGATTTTATTTAGTTTAGAAAAAAAAAGTTTTGCTATAAAAACCGTAAAAACACTTGTATTTTCCCACATCTAACACTCCCACCTTAACTTTTTTTTTTCAAAAATATCAAAACACTTTACCACTACTCATACATATTTATAAACTATTAGTGCAATAGTTTCAAACCTTTGCAGTAATTGCCCCCAATTTTTGTCCTTTGAGACCGTTGTGACTCCCTAATAACCTACAAGCGTTCATATCCTAATTTTTAAATTATTAATATTATTTTAACCTAATCTTTGGTCTAGGCTATTCACATATTATTACACTGTGGTTAGGAAAAATCACTCCCAATACCCCACGGTTGGAATTTGAAATCCTTACCTCATTGGCAAACCAAACAAGTTTGTTGTTAAGCCTGCGTGCTTGATTTAATGATTATAAATTTGCTTGACTACGAATACGACTAAGATGTTTCTAAAAAGAACAAACACAGTGGGTATTTTGGAATTTGGGCTAGTAGCACCACTCGCCTAAACACAGAGACTGCTACAGCAAACTAGACCTATATCAACCAGCAACTCTCAAGGAACCCAAACAGTAACTTAACGATGAGCCGTTGAATTCTTTAGGATATTTTAGATTCAAATCTGTAAAAAAAAAGTTATTTTCAATTGAAATTTGTTTTAAAGCTCTAATACTGCTTATTGGTGGTTCAGAACCAATTATAAATATAGAATGAACTTAACAACCAGGCCCCAGACCAGTAATTTAACACTTAAGTGAAGGTATGATTGTTATAATGAATGGATTAGGCCTATAAGAAAGAATGTTAACAATTAGTTACTATTGTTATTTATATTTCATCTAAATTCATAGCTGTGCCAAGATTCGGATTCAGTATTCAAAGACATATTGGAGATTTGGACTTGTAAAATAGTGTAGTATCCGACCCAACTCTATGTAACAGTTTTTTTAATCATTTTACTGCTTATATTTCACTTTAAAAAGTAAACATAAGACCTATAATAACCTCAACAAGCATTGTGACCACACCCTAAAAATTCCCCGACTTCCAGTTTGGAAACCACTATATTGGGGACATTCATTTTTAGTATTGGGAAGATACTAAATCAAATGTACATACACCCTGCCAGATTAAAACCATTCCTTTGGTGTTGTGCTTTTGGTTTACTTTGTAACAAAAATAAATAAAATAAAAAAGACAGCAATACTTTTATGAACAAACATTATATTCAAACATCAATACAATAACTAGCTCTTATAATAATACAGTGAATACATTTAAAAAAATACAAAATGTACCAAAATAAAGTCATGAAACTTGTATGAAAGAAATAGAACACTTGTGCATTATAAAATTACTAAACTTTTTAAAAAAAACTACAGACTTTTGGTGCTACTTGATATTAGAGACAGCTTTTAGATAATAGAAAATTGATTTGGGTATTTTCACAGCCAAATATTAATCAACTTCTAAGCATGTTTTAATATAGCTATTCTTTTCTCACAATTAAGACAAGTACCAAGGAAGGATAGAGTAAGATGGAGGCATTTTACTAAACTGACCAGGCCACAGGCTGGAAACAGTTGATAATGATGATCATTGAAACTGATGAAAATGAAGTATGTGGGGGAAAAAGACCGCAAGGGTGGCAGGGAGGCCAAGAAAGAGATAGGAGGAGCAGATAACAGAAAATGTACAAGTTAGAGGATTAGAATGGTGGAAAAGCAGAGGAAGATGATTATCAATTTTAACACTTTTTCAATAAGGTATTTTATATAATATGCAATTATTTCTATGCATTCAATTGGAAAGCTTGTTATTTTTCTTTTTCAAATTTGACACTTTGAATAGGTAGTTGAAATTATTTTGAAGGACATGCCCTTTTTTCTTTACATGAAAACTAATCGCTTTGATTTGTAAATTGATATTTTTAATACTATCATTTATTATGTACAAAAATAAAAATAACGTGAACCTTGAGTCACAAAAATTAGAGGTTACATAGTTAGGTCTTACTCTTTTTAAGCATTTCACAACTGGTTATTAAGAGAAACAATTGAACTAACCAGATGATCAAATCGTAAATTGGTTTGCTGCATTATTCATTACATAAAATGACTAAATTTTATTACTCTCATTTTAATTCCTTTGTTGCCTTATGGGAGATTACATTTTAAAAAATGCTTTAAGAAACCACCCAATTCAAGTTAAGGTAGAGGTATGGGGGGATTCAGGAGTTTAGAATATGTATTTTTACAACTAAAAAATTTTTTTTGGCCAAAATAAATAACATAAGTATATTCACCACCCGAGTTTACTTGGATGACAGCTCAAAAAGTTACTAGAAATAGTCCCTAATGTATCCCTACGCCAACAGCTGACATCTGCCACTTTGGATAGCTGTGATGGAAACATATGGTAATGTATGAATGTTATAGCTAACCACAGTAATTTAGGCCAGTATTATTTATATTTATTTGAGGTATGGTAAAAAGCTTAGTTGTTAAATTCCATTTGGCGACCGGTGAATTTAAACCATGTGATTGATCATGACGCAAAAAGTTCTTTACAATGGTGCACCCACGCAGTGGATGAAAATATGTTATTCAGTTAAATATTTTGAAATACAATAAAATAATCATAAAATAATTTATTATATATTAAATTTCAATAAATACGATGCATTTATTAAAAAGTATTAATGTATACACTATATTACACATTATCGATAATATTCCAAAACGAATAAGTTTTTAATTATGTTTAAAATATTGTTTCAGAGTGGATAAAAAGTGATTATTAAAAGTAATGAAATAGTGTGAGAAAACTTAAGTTTATGTTATTTTAAATGTAAAATTTAACATGTTACTAAAAAATTTATCATTTTATAACAAAACAGTAATCTTTTTAAAAGTGTTGGCAACCCAAAACCTAAACATATGATTTTTTAACTGTCATTCAGGTGAAAAGCTATGGTGAACATACCGTGGGCACGTTTAGTTTTATTTTCAACAAATAATTATCACAGCTGTTCTTTAATATCTTTCATGAGTATCCTGAAAATTAAACAAAATCTTTTTTTTAAATGAAGATAAAAAGTCTTTTTCAAATTCCGCAATGTATATGACAAATATTCAAGAAATTTTGAGATTACTACGTATAGAAAATTAAACTAAACAAGTATTAATTGATTTATTTTGTCAAAAAAAACTTATAAAAACAAAAAACTTCCGTTCCCTTCCAAATCTCAAAAATTACTTGTTTAACCCACTTATCCTCCAAAATGTGACAAATTGAATGGGATTGAGTTTACTTAATTAGTTTACATAATTAGTTCTTTAAACAAGAATTAAAATTATTTTAGGTTTTTATTTATTCAAACGAGAAAAAAAAACTTATTTGCAGATATTGCTTTGATCCCAAAATATTTATTTAAAAAAATATCCTGGCCAGCAACTGTATTACCTTATTATTTTTATTTTCTGAGGAATTAAAAGGACCCATCTCAATATTTCCTTACAAATTCAGATAGATACCAAATGTATGTAAGTAGTCTGAAATTCCGGATAGTCCGGACACAATTTTCGGAAAAGGCAAAAAAATATGTCAAATGAAATATAGTTTATTGGTTAACAAGCTCAAAGTTAAAAGAAAATTGTAAGAAACAGTTAAATATTTGATAATAAATGCTTAATATTTACATGTTGTAGTCAACACAATGTGTTTTCCTGTAACTAAAAATAATTACAGTACATATTACAGGTTATAAGTCAGTTAAATAAATTAACATTTGATTAAACTCATTGAACTGTAATTTAAAATTTGTGAAAATACAGTATCCCTTTATTCTTCAGTTAAATCCGAACAAGCTTGGGTCTCAAATAGTTGGGATTAGTGTGTATGTGTGTGTGTGCGCATGTATGTGTGTGTGTATGTATATATATATTTTATGCTACAGTCCAAAAGACTGAGGATAACGTTCAAAAACTCTTTATAACTATGTATTGGTTTGGTATTTTTTTGCTCGAACATAACACAATGAGGTTATGTTGAGGATCACATACCTATGAATACATGAGTATCACTAATTGATATAATAATACCAGATATAAAATCTGCAAATAAATAATTCGTTGAAGGTTGACCTTTCAAGCTATGCTTCAGATTTTTATAAGCAATTAATTTAAATTAGTTGAAAAATGACACCTGGATATGGTAACCAAACCTCGGAACATTTGACCTAGCTATAAGAATCATATTGTACAAAGGGTCATTCTTCACACATAGCTTAAGGCTGAGTTTGTGATAGACAAGCAGAAATCATCGGCTACTTTTATGAGCTATCATATATACCACAGACAATTTAACTTGGGAGGACTATTATGCTGCCAAGTATACAAAACAAGATTGTAATTAAAGAAAATTTCAATGAATATCAATACACAGGCTGCAAATCATTGTAACTATGGAAATGTCCATATGAAGGAGAAGTGAAATGAAATGTGGTCTCCCTAATGCAAACATTCTCATAGTTACAATTATTTGCAACCTGTGTGTTATTATAGTGGAACCTCGTCTGGGTGTCACCCGGATTAACAAAAATCCAGATAATCTGGAAATTATATAAAAATGCATTCAAACTATATATATAACTAGATCGCACCATTTATTTTTACACTAACAAATTATAAAATACTTGAAACACATTTACAAAAATGAAAGCTCAATTCATAAATCCAGATCACTGGGAGCTGGATAAATGATGATACATTGCATTTATTTCATCAGCAAGTTGTAGTCTTTTTATTTTGCCTAAATAAATGGTTTAGCATAGTTTTATAAGGTACCCTAGTTCCCATGGTGAGGCAGCAACTATAGTCTCTTGTTTTGTTTATTATACCTAATATTGTTCTTTAACATCGCTAAATAGCTCAGTTTATCGCACCGATTAGTTTTTAGTTAGAAGCTATGTTTTATAGACTTGTCCAAGTGCCTAGCTTGCGAACACTGTTGTCTCCAGTGTGCATGGTTGAGTTGACAAGAATGAGTTCTAGTCTCTTCTTTGGGGCCATTTTGTCAGAAATGTCCTTCCATTTCTCTCTCCTCCACTATAAAGTAGCAACTTTTCTGATTGGTAGTTTGTCACAAGCTCTTCCACAGAGGCGAAACTCTGGAATATTTCAAACAATCGGAAACATAATAATACATGTAATAAATATGTATAACAGAAATAATTACTAATAGTAGACAGGGCTCACTAATTAATTATTGCTCTTCAGAGGGGCAATACTACTGCACTTAAGTGATTTCAAATTTATAAAAATAAGTGCCTGGATTATCATAATTAGAGTATGTGGTGTAAAATCTGCATGAGTGGTGGATTTTATGCAACACACTCATATTGCGTGTACACATTCAGTTTCTAAATGTGTCTATAAAAAATCTCCATGGTGTAAGCCCGCAATCGAGCTATATCCACCGAGCAGCTGCCGCCGTTGGCGATGATTGTGCTAAACTTTGTGTATAGAGGGTGTCATGTGGTCGGCAAAATGAACCCTCAGGCCGCTAGTCTCAGTTTTCTAGACCAGAGTCACTATTAATTTATTCAAGTAGCTCCTTATTTGTCTTCACAAGGCTGAGTTTAACCCCATTTCGGAGAAAATTTCTGGAAACGGCCTAAGATCGAACCCGGAACCTCTGGATCTTTAGCCAGAAACTCTGACCACTAGACCATAGTGGCGGTCTCTAATTGTGTATGTACAGTTTATTAATGTTAAAAGGGTTTTTACATGCTTGAAAAAGTCAGGAAAATTTAAGTTATTGGAATTTTAAGACAAATTTTGTAATATGAAGTAGAAAACAACCCAATGTAAAATTAAATCTAAAACACATGCAATTTTGTGAAGAGTTTTAACATATTTGTCTTTATTAATTTAATAGTAAAATCTATATATTTTTTATCAAAAGCTTTGCATATAAAATTACTAAAAGAAATGTATATATATGCTTTGGCATGTAAAACCTTGAAAAAGCTATTGGAATTTCATTACAATGTTTGCACAACCTAGATCTTAAGGATATCATCACTCATACAGATGTACTCTAAAATTGTATACATGCACAATGAATAAATTAAATTTTATACCTGTTCATTTGCTTTTTCATATCCAAGAGCATATTTTCCATCCGGCCGTTGTCTCACACTGATGTTGTATAGTCTGTTGTTGTACCAGAGGCTCAGGGTCAAGGGGTTTTGGGTCTGAGAAGGGCGGATAATGAACATCCCATCTTCGCCTGCAAACAACATTTCAATAAGTTGACTATTTTTCATCCCATGTAAAAATTACCACAGGATAATTTGTCACAGATGCAGTTTGATTGCTGTGTGCTTAAATGCTGTATAGGGCTTACTTTGTACCCATAGTCACACATGCAGCAGAAACATGGACAGTGAATGTAACGAGAGACTAGGAAAATGGAGGACATATGAACGAAGTTATTTGGGAAAAAGTTGTTGTAAAGGGAGTATATAAGAGAGTAGAGGAAGCAATGCTGAGATGATATGGTCATGTATTGAGGATGGAAAAGGAAATAATACCAAAGAGAATGATGGAGAATGTATTAAAAAGACCAGAAGAGAGAGCAAGAAAGAGATTAGGAGAGCAGATAACAAAGTTTGTAAGTGAAAAAAGTATGAATGGTGGAAGGATAGAGGAAGATCAAGGCATTTTACTGAACAAACACTACAACAGACTAAAAATAGTTAATGATGATGAATAATAGTTTGACTGAGGAAACCAAGGATCAAATTCTGATCAGTTGAAATAGAGTAAGCAAAGTCTATGCAATGGTTTACCTTGCTTTTTCTCATTGAATTCTATAGTTTGATTCTTAATGATTGTCTTTTTACTTTCTTTCTCTGAGCAATTGCTTTTTTTCTATCAAGACTTAGGAGGGAATGTAAAACGTGCAACTTAACTACCTAAAGGTTGTCCTTTATGTTACGTATTCCTTTCACATGTACCTATCTATAGTGTCCTATAATTCTCTACCAATTTCTCCTGTTTGTGTTTTTTAGTTTCCTCTTTTATAGGAAGTTTTGTTACACGTTTCACACTCCCTCTTGATGCTTTCCGATAGAACGAAAGCTGGGTCAGGGGATTAGGTGGAAACTATTGATGTTCATGTTTCTATCCGCCTTTCTTAAACCATATATCAAAATATTTCAAAAAACAAAAAGAGGTTTTCCTTAAAGAGAGACCTCATTTTAATTACTAATCTTAAACCTTAAAACAATGAATGATTGCAAAAATAGCATGGTATGATAAAACTTACTGTTACAAAGAAGTTCTTCAGCTCTCCTCCGGTTCACATTGTGGTACCAAGGCATCTGTGTAACGTTAAGGTTACTCACTTTGGAACCTCTATGAGAACCTGCTGGAAACATGACCAAATTGTTGTTGTAAAAAGTTTAAATCTATCCAACCAGGATCTGAAAATCCTTACTAGTTCATCAGTATGGGGTGGAGGTGGAGGTCTGTTATTGGTTTTTTACTAAATTTTAAAAACATAAATTTAGTAATTAAAAATTATAGAATATGTTGACAGGATCGTAACTGTCTTACCATGCCAACAGTTGTGATAGTAATTGAAATGAGGCAGGTTATCATTAGGTCAAAGTTTGATAATTAGCAAAGTGCTCTTTCCAACAATTTATATATAAATTGGAAAACCATGTAATTGTATGCTCAATATTACTGTAGTAGCAGTTATTTTCGAGGTTCCCAACAACTTTTCACAGTGTGGAAAGCTTATATGACTTGTAAAGTTTGTGAGTGTGTTGTATGATTTAGTTTTACTTTTTTTATCGGAGGATGAGTAAATATAAACCAGAGTGAAATAAATAGTATAATCTTGAAAGCCTTTTAATCAACATGAGTACACTAATTTATTTGTTAATTTATAGTTTACTGCACCACAAATTATTTAGGCACTACCATTTTTGTTTAATCACCACATCTTAATACATGTTCAGGTTGTACGCATTTATGATAATTAATTACTCTAATGGGGTAGGGATGAGGAAGCATTTTAGAGGTAATCTACCAACATTTGTTTGTAAGGAGAGTGAGAAACCATTTGGGGGGTGGGGAACCACAGTATACTCGACCGAGATTCGAACCTCAATCTTTCCATCATCAGCAACACAGTCAAACGCAAGAGTGACGTCTTAGACCATTCGGCCACAGAAGCGGGTTATAATAATAATTGTAAATAACAAATCGTACATTAATTTGTAACTAGGTGTCAATTTGCAGGTTAGCTGCAAGCTTTTGGGATTATTATATAGTCATTTGGATACATTTTGCAAATCTTGAAAGGGAAGGGGCCCGAAACTTTGTATATTGTGTGGATTGACTTAAATTTTTTATGTCGTTTGTTGAAAAAATATAGGTGAATCATTCTTTCTTAAATTATTTTTAAATAATCTTGTTATCATTGCTGAAAGGGATGTGGTTGTAATAAGGTGGACTGGATAAAGCTAGCTCAAGATAGAAATAGGCGGCATACTTTTGTTAAATCCATCAACGAACTTAGAGTTCCTAATGCCATAGAGTAAGTTGACATGAAATAATGTAGAACAAACAACATTGCTATTCATTCATTTGTTGTAACTTGAAAGGACACGTTCACGAAAAGTTTTTAAAAGAACCAAGTGAGAATACTCACCAGAACCCTTTTCCAAGTTGTGCAACACAGACTTGTTTGGCTCAGGTGTTGGTGGTAGAGGTCTCTGTGAGTTCTGATGTATGAAAGGTCGCTGATCCACAGTCGGGGATAATTTGTGCTCCGAGGATGGAAAGTTAGCTTTCTTCACTTCAAGAGTTGGTGTCTTTTCTGAAAATTGCATTAGGAATGTTTTACGTCTTGATTGTTTGAGTGACATAAACAAGTTAATTTTCTACCTATTTAATAAAATTTGTAAGAGTTGCATGGATTACTTTAATGCTAAGTCGGTGTTTATAAAACTGTGGGGCTCATACCCTTTTAAGGGTGCATTAAGTATTGCCAAATTTTATTAATCAATTAATATGTTTTTATAATAGTTTGATAAATAAATTAACTTATATTTTGACAGGATGTAATGCACATTTATAAAGGCTTTGTTTAACTTACCACTAAAGCGTTATTAAAATTTGAAATAAACTTTTATGCTCTACAAAACAGAAGGTATTTGTTACTTTTTTTAAATGGGAAATGGAAGGAGGCAGTTGGATTAACCATGGTCCTTTAAGAGGCACACGAATAGCAAAAGAAAAAAGAATATTCCAAACTGGGTGTATTGAATAGTTAAAGGGTCTATAAGGTTCCAAAACATTTTATTTCATTTATAAATGTTAGTAAGTAGTTCACTCAACTACAAGTTATGTACTGTAAATAATGATTTTTTTTTCATTATTTTGTTAGAATAATTTGTGATAATATGGTTTTATTACACTTTATAAACAGGACAAACACATTTTTAGATAATACTTGTATCTGGCTAATTTTATTCAATTATTTTTGCATTAGAAAGCTTATTTTGAAGATTAATATAATAATGTTAAAAATATTTTTTGTAATATTAAATCTAAAAGTGAAAACACAAGCTAGCAGATTAAGTAACTTCTCATTACTTTACTATGCACAACAATTTAACAAATTATCAATGCGAATGTGCACTTAAACATTTAAAACAGAACTATTCAGTTCAAACTTTTTCTCTTTAAATTATATAAGTACTTTTAAATGTGATTTAAAAAAAAAATTGTGGCTTGATATTTTAAATGAGACACTTACTCCAAGCGAAGTATTTTAACATGGAATGTCACAGGAACAAACGCTTATATGATGAATAAACTAGTATTATCATTTTTATACTCAGTTGAATAAACTCCTCTTCAAATTGAAATAATGATTGGGTCTTTTTTTCTCTCAATGCTTGATATATGTATTAAAAACACTACTTTATATAATCTCAAAACACTGAATTGAACTAATTGTTATTAATGTGATGAGGAAATCTTGTTAATATGAGCCTTAAAGGAGGATATGTGAAAGAGAGAAAGAGAAATGCAACCAAAAGTGTGTGGGTCGAAGGAAAGGAAAGGAGAGTGAGATACAAACCAGCAAAAAACACAACGGAACATCTGTCATCTCTTCAAGCGCTTTGTAAAAATAAAATTTTAATTTTTAATCAAGATGTTGTTTAGCTGGTTTTAGTATCAGAGGACTAGGTTTTGGTGTCTTAGAT
Organism: Timema bartmani; assembly: GCA_902151455.1. Classification (NCBI taxonomy): domain Eukaryota; kingdom Metazoa; phylum Arthropoda; class Insecta; order Phasmatodea; family Timematidae; genus Timema; species Timema bartmani. The sequence continues at coordinate 156,770 of CABFWB010000051.1, forward strand.
TATTTATTTCTAAGACAAACATTAACAACTTTAATTTACCACTTATTGAGATCGAAAAAACCTGATTTTCTATTAATAGATTTTTGACCTTGATATTCTACCTCAACACCTTTAGTTAGATCAGTAGGCAGAGGTACTGCAATCGAGCTAAGGTGTCAATCTTAATGTTAGGAATTTTCTTAAATTGATGATCAGATAAACTATTTTTCTTCACACACCTTTTTTTTTGTACTTTAATCTTGCAAACTGTATTTACTTAAGAAAATAATATTACATTTCATAATAAAAAATCATGCTTCACAACATAGTTTAAGGGAAGAATAGGTTTTGGTGTCTTAGATTATTTATTTCTAAGACAAACATTAACAACTTTAATTTACCACTTATTGAGATCGAAAAAACCTGATTTTCTATTAATAGATTTTTGACCTTGATATTCTACCTCAACACCTTTAGTTAGATCAGTAGGCAGAGGTACTGCAATCGAGCTAAGGTGTCAATCTTAATGTTAGGAATTTTCTTAAATTGATGATCAGATAAACTATTTTTCTTCACACACCTTTTTTTTTGTACTTTAATCTTGCAAACTGTATTTACTTAAGAAAATAATATTACATTTCATAATAAAAAATCATGCTTCACAACATAGTTTAAGGGAAGAAATATTTCTATGGTTTAAAAGAAATTAAATAATCTAAAATGGTGATAAAACACAACAAAAATATGATTAAAAAACAACCTGATTTATTTTGCTCCGTATCTTACGTCTAGCCTAAAATACACACATTTAATTACACTAATGGGTAATGATTATAAATGTATAATTTAGAGCAAATGTACCTACATTTATCTGGAGGGGGACTGGGGAAACATTTAGGGCAAACTACTCTTAGTTCACCTAGACAAGTTTCGGACCTTAATGTCCTCATCACCAGAAAACTAGACTAAATGAGCATAACATTTAATCTGCATGGCCACTGATACATGTAGCAACATAATTATCCAAAGTGTTACAAATATATTTTTTTTAATTTCTATTAGCATATGTTAGTGACAACTATAATAGGATTCAGGTCAAAAGAAACTTTTAGAAAATAAAAAACTTTGCTTGGCATATGAATACATAAAAACAAATCAATCTAGTGGTCAGCACCCCTGGCTACTGATTAAGAGGTCTTGGGTTCAATTCCTGGGGGTACCATAGGAATTTTTCCCGAAAGGGGATTTGTTCATTTGGTCACCATGGTCTGGCTAATTAGGCTTATGTAAGGTTTAAGATTTTCTACTGGCTCCACACTTCCATAATCACATCATCTCATTGCGGTTCTAACTTGTAGACAAGCTCCAAGGTATAGCCTGGGCAATTTTCTGTTCCCACAGAACTGAAAGTTTACATATGCAGCAACCGAACAAGATACATCACTTCCATAGTAAAATATGCCATATGCCTTAAAAAATTTTTTTATTATTTATAGTCACTTTTTAAGCTGTCATGTCTTCCATTGTTAGTTCGACTACAACTACCATTGACACATTGCCGACAACATTACACAGTCCAATTTTAATCGAAAAAACCTTTTAGAAAATAAAAACCTATTTGTTTATGGCCAAAAATTTTAACATTTTACTATATTATTACACCCTGGATTTTGGTTGGAAGAACAGTAGAGAAAATTCAAACATATTTCTTTGCGGCCAACATTGATAACATTACACTTTATTATTTGTGTTATTTTATAGGTATTGATGGTATCTAACAAAAGTGAGAAGCTTCAGATAACATGACTTGATGTATGAATATATTAAAATTGTTTTAGTAACTCTAGTAACTAACTTTTACTGTTCTTCCTACCAAAATCATACTATAGCTTTATTTTATAAGTGACAGATGCAGATTACATGACCGGACGTATGAATACGTTAAAGAAGATTTAGTAACTTTTCTCTCAACCACTTCGGTGGCTGCATAGTCAAGAGACTAGACTGCCTTTGATTGGGAGATTGTGGTTCGATCCCAGTCAAGTGTACTGAGAGTGGTTTTTCCTAAATGGTTTCCCACTATCTATGCAAATGCGAGTACATTTACACTAAATTCAACCTTACTCATTCCTAAACCATTAGCTTAATTAATACATAAACATATCGCCCGAATGGGTAGTAAGACATGGTGCTTAAAAAATCTTTTCTGTCAGACTATTAAAATTGGCCTATAGTAAAATTTGTTCTCCTACTTACTTGTAAATGTCCTGGACGTAGACGAGAACATAGGCACATAATAACTTGCATCTGAAAGACTTTTTTCTTTACGATTAGCAAAATTAAAAGTTGTCGCTCTTTTGACTATATTAACAGGCGACTTTAAAGATGGCGGCATTGTGTGGGACATTGAAGGCACAAACCTTTCCATGATTTATTTTTCTCGATAAGTATCAAAAATTATCTTTCTTCATAACAGTCACAAAATAAAGTTTATATAAAATAGTTGAATATTAATACCAGTGAAGTTGAGCTCACTTTCATAGTTCACTATCTACAAGATAATTTTATTTTAAATACACACATTTGAATTTTATATAAATCATTTTTAATTTGTACAAATCCTTTTCTTATCTTAGCTTTTTTTTTAACTGTTTAGGTTGACCACTCTCTTGTGTTTCATTTCAAGTCTGCCGCTGCACTGACAATTTGTCTAGGTTCCTTGTTCTCTACCACTTGACACAGCTGGAGGGCAGCAGGATAAAAAAAACTACTTAAAATGTTGACACCCTTCCATCGGTGCCCTCCATCACCTCTCGTATTTGTTTGTTTTTTTAAAAATAAACCAGTTTAAAGAGCCAGCTAGTTCTGTCAGGATATTTAAACAATGTGGGAGGTCACTCAAAAGGGTTTTATTTTTGGTACAGCCATCCTATTCTTGTAGTAAAGAGATGACTAGCTAGGAAAGAGTTCTATGTGGGGGTAATTCAGAATCTTCACAATAAATACTTTCACTTTCTAAGAAGAAATTTTGAGTAAGATGTTTTCACAAGTTTCATTATCATATAATTACTGGAAGTGAAAAGTGTGGGGGTGTAATTATTATTATTATTCTTATAGGCCTACCATGTAGTTAATAACATTTAATATATGACTAGAGTTTGCATTTAAAAGGAAGCCCCTTATTTAAAAACTCGAAACTCATGTTGCCACAACGCAGAAATAAAAATATCAAAAATGTATTTACATTTTTATCAGCTTCAGTGGCTGAGTGGTCTTAGGTGTCACTCTCATGATAGACTGGCCAGCTGAAGATAGGAAGATCGGGGTTCGAATCTCGTTAAGGTCTATTGAGGGTGGTATTTTCCTAAATGGTTTCCAACTCTTCTTCCATGCAAATATGGGTAAATTACTTCTAAAATGTTTCCGTCTCACTCTCTCTCTCTAACACACTAAAGTATAAGCATGATCAATATTTATTAAGGCAATCAACTAGTTAATTTAAAAAAAAAGTTAAAGATGACCAAAATATAAAATTTAACCCTTAGGTTACATGTACCAATTAAATAACCTCATTGTTTTCAAACCGCTCAAGAAAGTTATGTAAAATTTTAATTTACCTTCAAATTGGAAATGATCGTCCGGTGGTAGAACATCGTCATACCTTGACAGTAACCGTCTGATTGGGTAAATAATCCTCCTCTTCATCCCGACGGCAATGTCTGCCATCTCGGTGCAGAGTCTTGTGGCCAAGTTGTGCAGTAATGGCCCCGCAAGGCGCACGTAGAAACACACACTCATTCTCCCACATTCAATTAGACTTGTTAACATCCGGCGGCTCCCTTTCATTTATAAACATACTTTGGAGCATTGTTTTTGGAAGCCAGAACAAAATCTTCGGTTTATGAATCTTCGTGTGTTTTTAGTTTTTGTGGTAATTCTTGCACACTTAAATAGATTGTTTTATAAAAAGAATGTTTTTATGTAGTAATAAAAATGGAGTTAAAATGAACTGTCGGTGTTTCTTATTTTAACCGTTCTATAATAACAAAAGGAATTGCAAACTAGGTGTTTTCAAAGATACATACCCATTAAATATATTATTATGGAAACGTATTACGCTCAATATTATATTCTATTATTTGTATGGGAACATCCTTAACAATGAACATTAAATTGTTCCTTAAGACAGTATAGCACTAACAATTAATTGGATCTTTAATTGGCAATTGTGGCAGGTTCACCCGTGCCACTTAAAGATTATTGTATTAAGTTGTCGGGTCGAAGGAACGAAACCACGTTTCTGGTTAGATCACATTTCTAAACAAAAACTTGTGTGTGTATGTACAGTTAGGAGACCACTTGCTTCACACATTTAATTAAGGCACAAATCAAGTTGAAGCTAGAAGATCAATCGATTATCTTGTTTTAATCTTCCATTTGTGTCTGCGGTGTTGTTTATTCATGACGTTATTGATTCAAATTCAAAAAATGTCCTTTGCTTGAGATATCAAGTCTTCCTATGATCCGAGTAGAGTTTGTAAGGTGTCAATTTTTCTTTGGTTGGAAATTTGTTAATTTGCAAATTTAAAAATATTAACATCTCTACTGTACACAGTCGTTTTTAAATAAGGTAAAATATTCACTGTTAATTTAAATGATTCACAAATGAGACTTAATAACTTTCATTTAAAAAAGTATGTCTTCAATAGAGTACCGGTGATAGTTGAAGTTCTTCTTCATTATATAATATAATTTACAATGCTTTGTAATATCTAAAATTATTTTTTAAGAAACACTAGTATTAAAACTACATTTAATGAAAAACTACAAACGTGAATGTCAAATTATTCGATTGTGGGGCTCTATCATCAAGCTCGCCCCCAATGTTAATCACTAACATAATCTGATTGTGCTCTAGTCAAGTCGGAAGATGCATCCTCAGACCCTTCAACCCCCTCCACCCCCTCCTGCATATCCTGCCCTCCAGTTGTTAAAACTTGGGATGAATTCCCATCATGGAACATCTCCATGGGTTGAGCCAGAAACAAAAAAAAAATCTTTAACTCCTATACTTTCTTTTAACAGGACTATAAAAGGGAAGAGACACGAAAAAAATATTCAAAATATTAAGTTATTCAGTGCAACAACACATTTCATGCCATCTTTGTGATTATCTTATTTACATTCTGTTTGAAAGAAATGCTTGTTTTAGCAAGTTTTTAGTAAATTTATTTTGCTGCTGAAGATGGGGAGATCAAGGTTTGAATCCTGGTCGAGTCTACTGAGGGTGGTTTTTCCTAAATGGTTTCCCACTCTTATTCCACACAAAAGTAGGTAGATTACCTCTAAAATGCTTCCTTCCTCATTCCTGCCTTAGTAGAGTAATTATCATACAACCTGAACAGGTGGTTAAACTCGGTGATTAAAAAAAACAGCAATTTGGTTTCATTACTTAGCTCAGTTTATATTGTTTAAAACAATCATGATCACATTTTGGGAAACTTGTAATTTTCTTAGTATGAATAAGTTCTTAAAACTCTTACATTCATTTGTACTAGATTGTAAGTCACAATCTATAACTTTGATGTGTTAGCTCACTTGATAGAGATTTAGCCAACTTATCAAAGGTCTTCGGTTTGATTCCCATTGAGGGTCAAAAATTGATCACGGTAAAATTTTACAATGTAGGAAATCAATGGTTTAGGGTCTAGTTGATGTGTTTGTACTAAATTTGAGTTGTCAAGCCTGTATCCTTATACTTAAAAAGTTTAAAAAAANGCTCTTTAATGTATTTGCTTTGGAATAAAAGATACATACGGTAAACCTGTTTTCAACAACAAATAGTCACAAAAATTTTCAAATAATAATTGTTTGACTAAAAGAGATTTGTGTAGTTTTTATTACTAAAGGAGTGTAAGAAGTTGGTCCTAAAAAATAGAAACTATAAAAGTTCAACAAGTAGCATCACATTCATGAAAGTATGCAGCCAGATGTTCGTTATAAAACAGAGGCAGAAGAGAGGAATGAATGGTCGAAAGACGATATGTTAAGAGTGACTTTTAAATGGAAATAGAATAGATCATGTATTTTTAACTGAAAATTCTAATGAATGTATGTTTTTTTAATAATTAAAATATAATGTTTTGTGGATATTGTACACTTGTGCCATTTTTGTATTGAAGTGACACAAATGTTATTTTTAAGTCACACATGTTGTATTGGTTTTGAGGGGCTCTTTCAAAAAGACAGAACATAGATTCATAATGGCCCTCCCCTTTAAAAAAAGAGTGTGATAAATTACTTCTGTCAGAGAGAGTAAATAGTGGCTCGGGAACCTTCTTTTCAGGGAGGCTACATAGGTACGAGAAAATGTGCTTTAATTGTCATCTCGTATAATTACCGGGTTTATTTATCTCTTAACATTATATAACTCCGCATGAACCAAAATAACCAACATATCGGCTTACCATATATTTTCTTCAACTTTTATTTGGGGGGAAATTTGTTATTTATATAATGCTTTTGAATGTTAGTCCAAATAAAAGTTATTGGTACATTAATTTATGGCAACAAAAATCATAGTTAGTATAGTAAGAACAAATGAAGGGGTCATTTCAGCATAATCATGCTATTTTTATTATTCTATTTTTTCTAGCACAATCTTATGTTGACTTTGAGAACCAAGATTAGCATGCTCAACTGGGACAGCTGTGTTAAAATAGACTCGAAATTCCAAAAATTTGAACAAATTCCCTGACTTTTCCATGACTAAGCATATTCCTTGACTTTTACCTGTTTTCTAGGTTTTCCAGGTCGCTGAACACACTGTATTAAAACCTGTTCAGTTTAAATGCTTGTGCACTTAATTATTTTAGGGATTGGGAAGGTAATATTTATAGCAAGTGTACCCGCATTTGTGTGGAGGGAGAGGGAAAAACCTATTCTGAAAACCCCACCCTCAATACACCCGACCGAGATTCGAAACTTGATCTCCCCGCCATCAGCAGTATAGTTACCTGCAAGGGTAGCGCGTTAAACCATGCGGCCACCGAAGCGGGTTTTTATTTATTTAAATAATTTACTTAAAATAAAATAAAGAAAACCAACTACACTTACATGTTTGGAATAGTGATCCTTATAGGTCTATCATGTCCATTTCTTGTGTTTGTCCTTTATGTTATTTGTTCCTTATACATGGTCCTATCTAAATGTCCTATCATTCTTTACCAATTTCATTTTTCACCCTTTTGTGTTATTTTAGTTTCCTCTTTTAGGAAGTTGTGTTGCACATTTCACACTCCTCCCTGATGAGTTCCGATAGAATGAAACCTAGGTCGAGGGATTTGGTGGTAACGATCGATTTTCTTCAAGAAGCAGCCAATACCTCTTTGTTCAATGACAACAATGTAAAGTGTGAATGTGTTTGTTTCATTTTGTATGTTTTTTTTAATCCAGCTTTCCTGTAACTTCTTCCAAATATATATTATGAACTACCTCAAAACAGTGGAAAGGAGTTTATTGAAGATATATATTATAGGTCTATTAAAAAACAAACAAAATTGTTCAATAGAAAGGGAATAAATAAATCTTAAGTTCATAAGAAAATAATTAATCTAAGTTTTTTTTTAAATTGGGTTGACAGAACTCTACACAATATTATTAAAGAGTAATTTGTTAGACTAAATAATTAATTAATTGTAAGATTTTAAATCTTTCTTATATTAATATTTGATAAAAATTAAATGTGAAGATGTTGCTAAAATATTCCTTTAGCATAATATGTATATTTTTTTAAACAATAAATATACTTTCTGTTACACATCATGGAGTGCTGGTACATAATTTTTTTATAGTCCCAGAAACATAGTGTTTCGACTAATCAATCTACTAAATAGATTTTGGCATACAGTTTTATATAGGTTTATTATTATTATTAATATTATTATTACTTAAATCTAAGACAGACACAACATCCAGCCTCTCAGATATCGATTCATCACCATGAAAGGGGAAACACATTTCACCAATGATACATTTTTTGGCCGTGCCTGGAATAAGACTTGGGACCCTTAACTTTGTAGCTAGACATCCAAGCGAATGAGCTAAGGTGTCGGATGATAGGTTTATATTGGTAGTGCTCACCTCTGTCTGACGTGTAAGTGGCAGGCCTGTTCCTTACTTTCCTCAGGAGTTCCCCGAAAAGACCGGTGACGACTCCATCCCCAGAGTTTCCAGGGCTTGACGAGGAGCTGCTTTGGTCTTCCTGTGAAACAAAACGCGACCAAACATTCTTTTGAATATGATATTTAGATGCCGCTATTACCTTAATTAACAACTAAAATAGCTTGGATTTTAATTTTTAATCCATATTTTTCTGAATTGCGTCTTACTATTTGTTTGGGCTATCAGCATATTTACACTAAAGCATTAGGAATGAAGAAGGTAGAATCTATAAAAAGTGTAACCACATCTGTGTGGAGTAAGAGCTGTAAACCATTAAGGAAATACAGCTACAATACACCCAACTGGCATTCGAATCATGATCTTCCCATCATCGGCAGTCCATCTATTGAAAGAGTGACGCCATAGGTAATATAAGCATTTATATTACCTAACTATTTGACCCAAGGAATATAAATTAAGAGGGCAACTATTTTTTTAATTAACTAACTGGAATGTCAAAATTTCCCTAAATTAAGGATCGTGGCAAATACAAAAATAGAAGTGCTGCCTACTTTAAGGATATTAATTTTGTAATGTTTTAAGTGGTGCCCAACCCTATCTACTTCCTTATTTATTATATAAATAAGGTGTACGTTTCCATTCTAAGTAGATTTTACACTTTCATTACTCCTAAATGCTCTCCTTATTAATTGAAAACTATTACTAATAATTGGTTCCATTTAAAATATTTATTAGTCACATATTGTTTTTGCAGCAAAAAAGAATGTTATCAAAATAAAATAAAACAAAACTGTTTTCATTTTTTTCATTAAAAATTTGTAAAAGGAACATTGAAAATGAAATATCATAAAATATTGTTAGTTCGACACTTAGGCCTAATATGAACTAATAAATAATGTTGACATATTATCAAGTTTTTAAACTAGGTATGGTTAAAAAATATGTTTGTAAATAACTTCAGCGATTGTCACTTGATTTCTTTGACTTGCTGAAGATGCATAGATATCTATAAACTAATACTTACCAATTTTTTCCTGGGTGGGGAAGGAGGTCTTATCGAAGGCATCTCTATGTTTGGTTTAGGTTTCAATGGCAGAGGTGGGGGAACATCGTTGTCTTTCTGTTTGTGAACTGGCTGCAAGTAATAATCTGTGATGTTTGGAACCGGTACCCCAAAGTGAATCTAGTCAAGAAAACATAATATTAGCAATGAATTCAAATTAATAAAATATACTAGTTTTAACTTGAGCATGAATGAGAATGAAAAGGTGATAAGAATATGTTAGAGAGGGTACGACTATGGTGGTACCAGTGGTGCAGTCATTCGAGGAGAATGGAGGGGGAGAATATACCTGATAAGATACTGGATATTGAAGTGGGGGGCAGGAGGATAAGAAGAAGACCAAGGGACAGGTTGCGAGTGCAGAGAAATGTGGAGGAGAGAAGCGAGGACCGGCTCATGGTGGAGGAGAAGAGGTGATGAGGAGAAAGGATACGTTGGATAATCTTATGTTCCAGACAGAACCATCCAGTGGCTGGAAACTAGGTGTGTGCGAAGCTTCGAAACTGTGACTTGGTTTCGAAACAAACATCAGCTCCGACTTCGCTTCGAAACAAATTCCAGCTTCGAATCTTCGCCAATAAAAATATTCAAAGCTAAAATACTCCAATTATATAGCCAATTAATATTTATATTGAAAAAAATATAAAGTAATTGAATTGCATGTTGTGATAATAACTTGATTTGTCAGATTAACACGAAATACTACAAACAAATGTACAATGAACATTTTTTGAGCAATTTTAGTGTATAAAATAATATAAATAAACACATTATAAAATTTTTAAATCATAAAACAACTAAAAGAAAATATTCAAACTTGGATTCGGCTTTGAAAATATTTCGTATATTCGATTTGATTTCACCTCAAATTGAAAAAGTGGTCTTCGCACACCCCTAGTGGAAACTGTTCATGATGTTTATGATAAATGTGAGTATATATATTTTTTTAATTTAGTTGAAAATTGTTTCTACGCACAAAAATCAAACTATGGAATCATGGCTTAGCACAACCAAGCTCTGCCATTTAACTCCCCAGGATTATTCTTTACATATTAGATTAAGATTTGTGAAAATATCGTCTTTCTTGAGCTGATATGCAATCACAGTCATGACGAATATTACTAGTAAAGTTATTTTGTTCAATAAAATTTGTTTTTAGTAATGTTTTAGTACAATAAGATTTGGCAGGAAGGACCTTTTTATAAAATATAAACAAATTTTTTTGCACTCAATATTGATAATAGTTTGCTATATTATTAGTGTTATTTTAATTAAATATATATTTAGCACTGTCTTACTACTCGTTTAGGTTATATGGCTGTGTACTAATTACATTTATGAATTAGAGACAAGGGTTGAATTTAAGGGAGATGTAACCACATTTGCATGGAGGGAGAGTGAAAAAACATTAAGGTAAAATCACCCGACCGGGTCCGATTTAAACTCTTATTTCCCTGTCATAATCAATCTAGTCTATTGAAAGTGTGACGCCTTAGACCATGCGGCCACCGAAACGGGTTTTCTTCATATATATATTGATTTGTACACATTACCGCTTGTTCAGGCTATCCACAGCTTATATTATAGCCAGAGGGAGCAACATGAGGAAGTTAAATATAATGAAAATGCACCAACATGGACAAAAGAGAAGAAATAAATTATGAACTGGGAAAAAAACTGGCTTGGTAATTGCAATTATTTAAAGACTAATCAATAACATGTATGGTAATCACCCTGTGTTTGTTTCTAAAAATCTTTGATGAAGTAATAATTTAAAAACAACAATTTTGAAACATTTTCAAACTAATAATAAGTAGAAGGAAAAAAGAACAATAGTTCCAGACTTCTACTTTAGCTAAACGAACAAATTTGACTAAACTCTTTATAAAAAAAGGAAAGTGGAGGCCACGGGAATGAAATTAGCCTGGAAATAGTGGGGGTACAGGGAGTACATGAGATAGTATGGCCATAATGTGAATGGAAAAAGAAATAATCCCAAGGAGAATGATAGAGATGAAGTAGGTATGTAGGAAAGAGATTGCAAGGAAAGGAAGACCAATAAAGAGACGGGAGGAGCAGATAACAGCAAGAGTGTGAATCAGACAATAAGAATGTAAGCAAGAAACTGACACAGTCACAGACTGGAAATGATTGATGATGATGATGGTGATTATGACCATGCCAAACTTCCATCTGATAAGTAAAAAATTTTTTTTTTCATATCGAAATCAATTTATATATATTTCCTTACTTTGAATTGGTTGTCTTTAATAGACTCGTACTCGTCAGATATGTAGCCATCATTCTTGTTAGGGGCTGTAGGTAAGTCTGAAGTATCTTCCATGCATTCATATTGTTCCTCCTCTGGTTGAGGCACAGTCGCCGGCGGTCTGAACACTTGTGGTTGGCTGGGAAAACTCCTCGCCGGCTGTGATTGGCTTATGGGGTGAGGGGGCAGGGGTCTTGATGGAATCGCAGATGCGATAGGTACAGGTTTGGTAATTTGAGACTTATAGGGGGATACTATGGCTGTAGGGGGTACAGGAGGGCCTATTGTTTTAGGTATTGCCAGTTGTTCAGGCTGAGGACTTCTTCTCATCTGTAGTGACAGTTGTTCTTGAGAGCTGGAAGGGTGTAGGGATGAAGAAGGAAGTGAGGAATCAGATTGCCTCGGCTCTTGAAAGAAGCTGGGCTGGTTTTGGGATGTATTTAATAATTTGGCTGTGTTTGAATGATTGAAGAGTGCGGCAATGGCTTCTCTGCTTGGTAGATCTACATTGTCAATACTTTCATACTGTTCCTCTTCATCGCACTGCAAACAGAGACATAAATTGTCACTCAATTCATCTACTACTAAATGTGTTTTTTTAGCGCTGTGTCTTATTACCTCTTTGGGTTGTACATCTATGTACTAATTACTTTAATTTGGTGGGTATTGGTACTAGGAATTTTGAATTAAATGGAAATGTACTCACATTTATGTAGAGGGGGAGTGGAAAACCATTTAGAAAAAACCACAATAAGTACACTCGGGTGGGATCAAACCCCAATCTCCTCGTTACAGATAGTCTAGTCTACTGCAAAAATGACGCCTTATACCATGCAGCCACAGAAGTGAGCTATGTTTACTTAGCGTAATATTTTACTGTGTGAACTATTTATCGATTATATACACTTTATTTTCTTTAAAAGTTAGCAAGCTCACCTTGTAACCACTATGATGTAGCTTTTTGTGTACTGTGCTGCGTGCTTGCCACCAGGATGTTATTTTTCTGGTCTTTTTAGTATTCTGTGAATGCTAAATCTACGTTCAAGAGTTTTGTTTTCTACTGAGACTGTGTACGGTCATAAACCTTTGCCTATTCTTTTTGTTGTGCTAGAAACTATTCATATATACAGCAGCGACCAACTAAGACTGCATTAATTAGTGAAACATTAACAGGTATCATTCTACTATGTGCAAGCTGTGTATTTTATTTAACTAACTGAAAAAATTAATAAAATACTGGTTACCATATAAGTAATTCATTGCTATTTTTAAAAACTTTATACAGTTCATGTCTTACGAAGGGATTTAGGGAACATGAGTTACAAGAAATGTTTTTGCAGTTTTTAGAGCAAAACAATTTTTTGACCAAAATAAATAAAATATTGCTCCAGTAGAAACATAGAGTTTAATTTTCTTCACACGGTGATATCAACAGTTTTTGAATATCTGTCATGAGCATAGCAGCATTAGATGAGAAACTTTTTAAATTTCAGGACACCCTTGACAGAAATTCAACAACTGTTGATATCACCTTGTGAAGAAAATTAAACTATACGTCGGTAGTGAAACACTATTTGATTTGTTTTGATCAAAAAATGTTTTTCTACAAAAATTGCAAAAAAAGACTTCCTTTTTTAATGTTTAATTTTTTTAATTCGTTTATTTTATTACATATTTTTATACATTAATTTGAAATAACATTGGTTTTCCTCAGACTTGAAGATGGTGAAAAAATCACTGAAACAAGTTGTCATAATAGAAGAAAAACTAAAACGTATATAAAATAAGGAAAAATAAATAAAAATAATAAACAAGACGATATAACCTAAGTATTAATTATTATTACTCCTTACCAAGTAAACATGAACATTATTATAAACTAATAATATAGTAAAATATCAGCAATGTGGACAGAAAAAAGTTTGTTTTTTCTAAAAGGCCTTTTCTATGAAAATTGGATAGGATATTGATAACTGCACACTTAAGAGGGATGGGCAACATATTTTTAAATTCACCACATAATGTAGAAATTGAGAAATTAGGGTGCTCAAACGAGTATCTAAATCAACACATTGTTTGAATAAGAGTATTCAAAACACGTAAACTTTAACTAATCATTTACAATTGTTTTGAACACAACTGATTAAAACCGTTCAAATAGAAAATGTAAAACAATTTAATGTGAAATTTGGCAGTCCTTTTGTTTGGCAAGTTGCAGGAACATTGGCATAATGTCTGAACTCAATGCACATCTCAACTCCGCCTCCAGATTGACTTCAACAATTTGAGATCTGTATTTATACTTGTGTCACTAGAAATTTTAGCTCCCAGCATTATTGAAAATTTCACGTTACACTCTTCCATTTCTTTTTACCACTAGGTTCCGAGTCAATAAGTTTGTCTGCTTCACTCACCTCAGCACTATCACCTGCTGCTGGTTCACTTTGTTTTTATTATTATTATTATTATTATTATTATTATTATTATTATTATTATTAATAATAATATTAGCACCGCGTCTTACTACCCGTTCGGGTTATACGCATTTACGCTAATGTGTAATGGTAGGATGATTGTGACATGAAATGGAGGACCTACAGTTTAACGTGGAATCCGAACCACGGTGGAGACCTGGTATTCCTCACATTCACAAGTTGTGATTAATACACATCTTGTCAGAGGTGAAGGAAGGGTTTGGCAATCAGATAAATCTGTGCCGGGACCGAGGATTGAACCCCGGCCCCCAGCACAGAAGTCTGACACCTTACCCCTAGACCACCAGGTCACCCACTTTGTTTTTGAATCACTCACTTATCCATCTCTCAAGAAGACTTTGCGAAAATTTTAAAATAATAGTTTTTTTTGTAAAGCAAAAAACAAAAAAAAACACGAGAAAATTGTACACATGAAACTGGTGAAAACACGCCTCTTAAAATGTTTGTTATTATTACTTATTAGACATCACCCGTTCAAGCTTGGGGCTGGACTAAAGTGCAAGAATGAAAATCAGTAAAAAGGAGAATGGACCCTAATTACTGTGAAAAGTGAAAAATAAGAGCAGTCCCGAGTAACATTTTTCCTTAAGAGCGCTTTTACACGAGGCCAGTCGAGAGGAAAACTCAAATGGCGTCAGTCTACTACCGCCAGTTTATCAACTGGCCTAGTGTAATCGCGGCTTCACAACTCAATCCCTTTCTAGGAAAGGAGTTTTCCTTTGTTAAAAACTCAGCCCACAAAGTCATTTCTCTTTAAAACGCAGCTCGTTCTTAAATACAGCCTTTCGAATTGTTGTTAAAAGTGTGGAGGGGAGTATTGCATGGTATTAATGTAGCTGTGACTCCCAAAGTGGTATGTTTCCAATGATATACAGTAAATATCAAGTTACAACAATCGTCCCGCTATCTGGAAAAAGTTTATTTTTCTTTGAGAGCTAGCAAACTCAAATTCGCCACAATTTTATAGACAATTCGCCACATGTGGCGATTGGCAACGAGGTTGCCCACCCAGGCACTAAAGAATGGTTCCAGCCCTCAACATTATGCCTTGTTTTCAGATTGTTATGCAAAGTCTCAGCGAAGTTCTGGAACATAGTCCGGAACACGCTTATGGCTTTAGCCTTACTTTAACCCTGATTAATTTCTCGTTTTTTGACCTGAACTTGTGCTAAAGGTTATTTCTAAGCAACACAAGCTTAAACATCCTCATCATCTGTTCCCAGCATGTAATAAGGTCGGTTTAGCCAAATGCCTCCATCTTCCTCTACCATTTCACCATTCTTTTTCCTTTAATTTCTTCCACTCTCCTCACTTGCACACTTTCTGTTATCTTCTTCTCTCATCTCTTTCTTGGTCTCCTTTGCGGTCTTTTTCCTACATACTTTATTTCCAACAGTTTCTTAGGCATCCTTTATTTTTTCAGGGTATCTACCATCCGGGAAAATCAGGGAAAGCGGGAATTAGCTGGGAATTTGAAGTGATCAGGAAAAAACGGGAATAAGTTGGGAATTAGGTAAATTACGGTAAAAATCTGGGAAAATGATGTTTTACTTAAAATATGAAATACATTAATTCCTAATAAACAATGTTGATACACATTTAAAAAAACATGTTTATTTAAATTTTAAAAATTATTATTATTATTATTCATAAAAAAATTAATATAAAAACTAGGGGCGAGTGGGGGGAGGGGGGAAGTTAGAAGACTGTGACATACTTTTTAGTCGGGAATTTTAGGAATTGATCAGGGGAAATCGGGGAAAATGTTGTGAATTTCATTGGTCAAGTTGAGTAGATACTATGTTTTCCATCCTTATTACATGCCCATACCATCTCATCCTTGCTTCCTCTACTATCTCATGTACTCCCTGTTCCCCCACTCTTTCCTGGATAGCTTCATTCCTTATCTTGTTTCTTCTTGTGACAGCTAGCATGCTCCTCCCTGTGGCCTCCACTTTCCTAGTCTCTCTTACATTCAATATCCATGTTTATACTGCATATGTGACTATGATTACAAATTACGTCCTATAAGCACTGCCTTCCTTCCACACAAGTTGAAACATTGCTGCGAAATGAACTCTGTTGAGGCCCTTGATTAAAACCCCTCTAAATATATTTCTGACCTGTGTAAAATTTGTGTCTGAATGTCTGACTTACTGGTTGAGTGAGTGCCCTGTGTAGAGCAGGGGGCAGATTCAGATTACTGACCAAAGTCTTCACATGACCATAATCCTCCATCCTGAGGCAAAACATACACCAGCATTATTTATGTTTATAAGCCCAAGTGTCTGGCATCTAAGTTATAAACATCACAATTTATTAAACAACTCTATCTAGGAGAGAACACTTTTTACACAGCTACTAAGAATTTAATAAAGGTATTCCAGAAATGGTAGTCCGACGCCTTATCTCAGTTGGTAGCATGACTGCCTACTGAGCTAAGCATTCTGGGTTCGATTCCTAGCATGGCTGAAAAATTGGTCATTTATGAAATGTGGGTTTCCTCTCTCAAAGAGATCAATTGATGGCCAGGAGCTTGGTGTTGTGTCTGTTCTAAATATAAGTAAACTAAGTTGTGTGCTGATATAATCAGCAGGGTCAGAAAGTGTACAATAAGTACCTCAAATAAATGAAAAATCTATACATCATTAATTAAAGAGACTTATATTACAGTCCTTATTAGACTATCAAAATGTTCTTTATAAAAATAATTACTTACTTAATTTGTGGCACTAGGAACTTGGAAGTTCATTACCGCATTTACAAAAGTACTCCACCTATCCTTATCTTAAGTAACTAAACAGATTATAGATATAAAACTATTTTAATATTTCTAACTACACCATTATGGCAATATGAGTTTCAAGTTTTCAAATAACAGGCTTCATATGAAAATCATACTGTAGATGCTCTGTTGACTGGGCTGTGCAATTTAAAAGTGAAATCCTAAATAGTTTTCTTTTAAAACTTCATTTTTAACATAACTTGTTATTGGTAATGGTTCATTCTTTCTCCGTGATTTATTGCAGGGGTGGGCCACCTTTTTGATCCCCTATCGACTTACAAACATATCATTGTTTCGTCACTCTACTTTGGCTTCTTTTGTTTTGTCTAAAAATTTTGTATTTATTCTTTAAAATCAACCTTCCTCAAATACTTATGTCCACACACTTCTAGAAAAAAATATAATAAAATGTGTATTTTTATACTACACTATATCATTTTATTATAATAATTATTTATTATTATTATTTTAATTATTTTAACTATCGTTATTATCATCAACATTATTATTAGCACCGCGTCTTACTAACTGTTCGGGTTATAAGCACTTACGCTAATGTGTAATGTTAGGATGAGTGTGAGATGAAATGGAGGACCTACAGTTTAATGTGGGATCCGAACCATGGTAGAGGCCTGGCATTCCACACAGTCACAAGATGTGATTAATAAATACACTTCTTGTGAGAGGTGAAGAAAGGTTTTAGCAATCAGATAAATCTGTGCCCGAAACGAGGGATGAACCCTGAACCCCTAGCACAGAAGTCCGACACCATACCCCTAGACCGCCAGGTCACCCATTTTCTTATAACATTACCTATTATGACCGATATAGATTATGTTGGTCACACCCAAATATTATTTGAAAGTACTTTATATGTTTGCAAGTTTAATAAACTCAAAGATTAACTTTAAACTATGTAGTTTTCTTATGCATTTGACTGAAAATTGCTGTGAGATCAACCTGTCAGTTTCTGACACCCTAATTATAGTACCCATGTAATAAATCAATACCTTACTTATTTACTTACTAACTCACTTTATTAAATTAGGAACTAGAAAGTTTATTACCATACTCACAAAATTAAGCTACCTATCCCTATCTTGAAATAATACTATCTAGTCCACCTCATTACAACCTATCCTTCTCAGGTCCATCCAAATGTTATCCTCCAATCTGATTATAGGGCTCCACGTCTGTATTCTCTCATTGGGTTGGCCATTCAATACCCTGAACGCGGTTCTAGATAAATCAACAACAAACATAAAATATATTAAATTTCCTTACGGTGGCTTGGGCGGCGTAGGCAGTTTAAGTGGAGCTGGCGGTACATTCACCGCCGTTGGTTTGGCCTCAAGTATGGGCGGCCTCAATGGTACGGTCGGTTTCATGTGTGGCTTATGGGTAATATCTGGTCGCGCCATCGCAGTGTTTCCAGAACCTTTGGAATGTGTCATCATGTGAGTTGTTGAAGGTACTTGCATTCTCGTCTCTCCTCTACTTCCGTTACTTACCTGAGAGAAAACAAGTGAAACATTTAGGGATGGGGAAAATCATAATCCTTAAACACTAAACAATGTTTATGTTAACATGTTTTTATGTCTAAACCATTTAGCCTACATACAAGAACCTATTGCAATTAATTTACTTTAATAAAGAACTAGGAAAGTAAAAACAGGGTAACTTATTTATATTTGATACATTTTCAATACTTTGCCGCACTTATAATATAATAAAATTACCACACTTTACTAAGAAATAATTATATTTAATACCTAATTAAAATCTGATAATTTAATATTAGGGAACTATATAAACCCGCTTCAGTGGTCGCACAATTTAAGGCAACATTACTCTATTTATTTAACACACCTGACCAGGATTTGGAAGCCAATCTTACTTTCATCAGAAATCTAGTCTATTGCGAGAATAACGCTAAAGACCATGCGGCCATTGAAGCAGGTTACTCTCACAAATAATTGGAAAACCAATAATGGGGAAATCAGGGTTTAAATTCTGGTCGGGTGTAATTAGTTTTTATTCCCCTGAATGGTTTTACAAATGTGGGTACATTTCCTTTATTCTCCCTACTTCATTAGTGTAACTATAATATACTATATAACCCAAACAGTGAATTGCAGTGATACAAAAAATCTAAAATAAATAAATGTAAAACATTTACAAGCGGTAAAATTAAAGTAGTGATTTCCAACCTGAGGGGTGGTGACGTTAATCCAAAGGGTTCGCAAGTTTTGTGAAAATTATAACCTTATACTGTATGTACTCTTTTACAAGATTTTTATGACTATAGCAAAGTTCAAAATCCAAATATAAACAACATCATTCGGTTATCTTACTCTGACTGCACATTTACCAACACAGTTAAGAATATCCTGAACAGACCAAATCAATGATTACGATGACAAGTATACCTACCAAGAGACTTCTAGCATCATACAAAGTTTCGTATATGATCGCAAAATGTAAGAAGACTCATTATGTTGGAAAGAAACTCGTTTTGCCGGCTGATGTTAAAATCACTGGAATAATGTTTGACGAAGCATCTGCAGATATAGTCCGAAATATTTATCTGGCAGATAACAGAGTGGGAAGACATACGAGAACAGCTGACTAAAGCTTTGAAACTGTCAAAATTTGCATTACAGGTCGATGAAGCCACTGAATCAGTGAAGGATGCCCACCTTATAGCTTATCTTCAGTATATCATTAACAGATCTGTCAAAGAGGACCTACTGTTCTGCAAACCAATTCCGGGAAGAGCCAGTGCTGATGGACTTTCCAGGATTCTAAACAATTTTTTTTACAGCAAGTAAGATAAAGTAGGAAAATTGTGTTGGGATGTGTAGTGATGGTGCTCCTGCCATATCTGGAGAGAGGAGTTGTTTACAATCTTTCGTGAAAGGGAAGATTGCCAACGCCATCTGGACTCACTGGATGATCCACAAGGAGTCGCATACATAAAAAAAATGCGAGTCCAGAACTAAGTGTTGTTTTTGTTGGTTCCATTGTTAAAATAGTGAACTACTTTAAGACAAGAACAACTGAATCACGTTTGTTTGCTATTTTATGCGAGGGAATGGGGGCTGAACACAGTGCTCTCTTATAGTAAGTACTCTGCTCCACGCTGGTTGTCAAGCAGGAAAGTGCTTGCAAGAGTGTTTGAACTGAAGGATGAAATTAGTTTTTACCTCAAAGACAATGACCATCCCGGGAATAAAAATTAGATCAATGAGAACAATTTTCCTTTGCAAACAAGCGTATCGTGCTGATATATTTGAAAGACTTAATATTTTAAAGATGTCAATCAGAAGTCTGAATCGAACATTTTCACTTCATTGACAAGGTGAGCGCTCTTATTGGGAAACTGGATCTATGGCTGACGCCGTTGGTTTGGCCTCAAGTATGGGCGGCCTCAATGGTACGGTCGGTTTCATGTGTGGCTTATGGGTAATATCTGGTCGCGCCATCGCAGTGTTTCCAGAACCTTTGGAATGTGTCATCATGTGAGTTGTTGAAGGTACTTGCATTCTCGTCTCTCCTCTACTTCCGTTACTTACCTGAGAGAAAACAAGTGAAACATTTAGGGATGGGGAAAATCATAATCCTTAAACACTAAACAATGTTTATGTTAACATGTTTTTATGTCTAAACCATTTAGCCTACATACAAGAACCTATTGCAATTAATTTACTTTAATAAAGAACTAGGAAAGTAAAAACAGGGTAACTTATTTATATTTGATACATTTTCAATACTTTGCCGCACTTATAATATAATAAAATTACCACACTTTACTAAGAAATAATTATATTTAATACCTAATTAAAATCTGATAATTTAATATTAGGGAACTATATAAACCCGCTTCAGTGGTCGCACAATTTAAGGCAACATTACTCTATTTATTTAACACACCTGACCAGGATTTGGAAGCCAATCTTACTTTCATCAGAAATCTAGTCTATTGCGAGAATAACGCTAAAGACCATGCGGCCATTGAAGCAGGTTACTCTCACAAATAATTGGAAAACCAATAATGGGGAAATCAGGGTTTAAATTCTGGTCGGGTGTAATTAGTTTTTATTCCCCTGAATGGTTTTACAAATGTGGGTACATTTCCTTTATTCTCCCTACTTCATTAGTGTAACTATAATATACTATATAACCCAAACAGTGAATTGCAGTGATACAAAAAATCTAAAATAAATAAATGTAAAACATTTACAAGCGGTAAAATTAAAGTAGTGATTTCCAACCTGAGGGGTGGTGACGTTAATCCAAAGGGTTCGCAAGTTTTGTGAAAATTATAACCTTATACTGTATGTACTCTTTTACAAGATTTTTATGACTATAGCAAAGTTCAAAATCCAAATATAAACAACATCATTCGGTTATCTTACTCTGACTGCACATTTACCAACACAGTTAAGAATATCCTGAACAGACCAAATCAATGATTACGATGACAAGTATACCTACCAAGAGACTTCTAGCATCATACAAAGTTTCGTATATGATCGCAAAATGTAAGAAGACTCATTATGTTGGAAAGAAACTCGTTTTGCCGGCTGATGTTAAAATCACTGGAATAATGTTTGACGAAGCATCTGCAGATATAGTCCGAAATATTTATCTGGCAGATAACAGAGTGGGAAGACATACGAGAACAGCTGACTAAAGCTTTGAAACTGTCAAAATTTGCATTACAGGTCGATGAAGCCACTGAATCAGTGAAGGATGCCCACCTTATAGCTTATCTTCAGTATATCATTAACAGATCTGTCAAAGAGGACCTACTGTTCTGCAAACCAATTCCGGGAAGAGCCAGTGCTGATGGACTTTCCAGGATTCTAAACAATTTTTTTTACAGCAAGTAAGATAAAGTAGGAAAATTGTGTTGGGATGTGTAGTGATGGTGCTCCTGCCATATCTGGAGAGAGGAGTTGTTTACAATCTTTCGTGAAAGGGAAGATTGCCAACGCCATCTGGACTCACTGGATGATCCACAAGGAGTCGCATACATAAAAAAAATGCGAGTCCAGAACTAAGTGTTGTTTTTGTTGGTTCCATTGTTAAAATAGTGAACTACTTTAAGACAAGAACAACTGAATCACGTTTGTTTGCTATTTTATGCGAGGGAATGGGGGCTGAACACAGTGCTCTCTTATAGTAAGTACTCTGCTCCACGCTGGTTGTCAAGCAGGAAAGTGCTTGCAAGAGTGTTTGAACTGAAGGATGAAATTAGTTTTTACCTCAAAGACAATGACCATCCCGGGAATAAAAATTAGATCAATGAGAACAATTTTCCTTTGCAAACAAGCGTATCGTGCTGATATATTTGAAAGACTTAATATTTTAAAGATGTCAATCAGAAGTCTGAATCGAACATTTTCACTTCATTGACAAGGTGAGCGCTCTTATTGGGAAACTGGATCTATGGCTGGCTAATGTTGAAGAACGTTTTCTTGAAATGTTCCTAAGACTGAATGAAACTCTTGAAAAACCATATAATGTGCGACATGATTTTAACAGATTTTTATCACCAACCACCTCAAATGGCTAAGGAATTTGTTGATGATGTCAATCAAAATGAATGGGTGCTAAATATGTTTTCTGTGGAATCAAGAAAGAGGCTGCCAATTAAAGTGCAAGAAAAACTGATAGACCTGTCCTCGTATCGCAAAGTGGAACACAATTTTAAAACATGTTAGCTCATACAGTAAGTACCCAACAGTGAGTGCAACAGCTGTAGGAGTTCTCTCTCTGTTTTCCACGCCCTATCTCTTTGAAACCGGATTTTCTGCTGTGGCTGCCATTAAAACTAAATATAGGAATCAGCTTAATGTAGAGCCGAATCTCAGATTGACTATTTCTTCACTATTGAAAAGGTTTAATAAACTATGTACATCAGGCTTAAAACTCTCACTAACTGTGCAGCTGACGTTTAGTTGTTTTTTTGACATTGTTTATGCTATCCATACACTTTGCTTTTTAAATTGTTTATTAAAAGTGAATGATACATTTGATAATAGTTATATACAGTGCTTAACTTCTGACAGAACGCGGCAGAATGACGTTCCGGTACCTCTATTAAGGCAAACACGAGGTTCAGAAAAAATATCTTTAGAAGGACATGATTATCAAACCAATTATATACATAAGCGCGGTGTTTTATTTAAAAATTAGCTATTTGGGTGAACATTAGTTTATGTGCCCAACAATGACAAATATGTTCTCTAACTCAAACAAGCAGTCTTGTTTTCTTTGACCACAAGGTGTATCAGTGGCAGAGAAGCGACCTTGAGAGAGTTTTGGTGGGGTGTAGGGGTGGTTGAAAGTTGATATCTGGATGTGCGAATTACTATGACTCATACTACCACTCCCCCTTCCTTGCATTTGCATTAAATTGAATTGAAGAACATTCAAACACAATCACATTATGATAAATTAAAAATATCTTCTTTGTTTTTAGAAGAAAACGATACTTAAAAACATGTCTTTTGAAGCTTAAACTAAAAAAATAATTGGAGGAGGCCGGATCCTACAGTAGTGCGTTCCGGTACATAGATAACACTCTTCTTTTAACTATTAGTGATGATTGATGAATGGCCTTGAGCAAGAAATAAACCCGGATACTTATGTGGTAGAACATTTTCATGCTAAGCCAAAGGACCCAGGCTTGATTCTTGCGTCAAGGTGTAGTTTTTCAATCATATTCAAGTGAAAAAACAAAAGTTAAGACTAACATTTTTTTTGTCTGGTTCATGTGTCTCTGGCTGCTCTTTGTCGTCATCAAAGTCTGTATCCCAGGAGGAAGTGTCGCTATAGTCGGAGCTTGAATCAGAGCAGTTTCTCCTGATATTGGTAAGTGCACTGACGAAGGTATCATCCACCTCGTGCGGCAGGACCAATCTGGTGAAAGGTTTTCTTGGAACAACGTCTGTCCTCTTATTGTGTGTGGAGACATTGTTTGCAGTGATCGCTGAGGTAGGGTTGCCATTTAGTCTGTCGGGACAAGAACATCATATCAGCACTCGATTAACAAATTGATCAACCCGATGATATTTAAGGTGGGGTGGAAAGGGATGCAATTTAAGTTCATTATTTTTACAGTTTTTTCCAACAAAAAACTTTTAGAACTAAATAATTAAATTATTGCTTCAATAGATATGTTTTGTTGAATATTCTACAAATGGTAATTTCAATAGTTCTTGAATACTTGCCATCGGTATCCTAGAATAAGAATATAAAATTTTTAAATGAAGAAGAAAAGATTCTGTCAAATTCTATGACGCCCATGACAAATATTCAAGAACAGTTGAGATTAATATATAATATATAGAAGACTAAAGTGAATCAATATTTTATTTAAGTTAAGCAAAAAGTTTTTTTTGCTTATAAAACTATAAATGCCCAAACAATTCATTTACCAGTTAGTAAAATGAAATCAATTCACATTTTCAGTATTTATTGGTCATAAAAAACTGTAAGTATACCCTGATTTTTATAAAAAGCCCATTCTCAACCACCAACATTGATGGAACGTCACTTAAGTTTGGCATTGTATAAATATATTGTATTTTATTAATTAATTAAAATGTTATCAAAAGCTTCCAAAAGTACTTCCTTATGGAGTGTTGTATTAATTCTCTATACACCTGTCCAATATTTTAGCTCAGTCGATAGTGATTTGGTCTACTGAGCTAAAGGTTCTTAGTTCGCCAGGAGCTTGGTGTTGTATCTGTTCTAGATATAAGTAAACCAAGTTGTGTGCTGATATAGTTAGTAGGGTCAGAAAGTGTACAATAAGTACCTCAAATAAATGAAAAATCTATATATCATTAATTAAAGAGACCTATATCACAGTCCTTATTAGACTATCAAAATATTTTTTTATAGATAGTTACTTACTTACTTACTTTATGGCAATAGGAACTCGGAAGTTCATTGCTGCATTTACAAAAGTACTCCACCTATCCCTATCTTAAGTAACTAAACAGATTATGGATATAAAACAATTTTAATATTTCTAACTATGCCATTGTGGCAACATGAGTTTCAAGTTTTCAAATAAAAGGCTTCATATGAAAATCAGACTGCAGATGCTCTGTTGACTGAGCTGTGTCAATTAAACTATTACAATTTAAAAGTGAATCCTAAACGGGTTTCTTTTAAATTTTATTTTTAACATAACTTGTTATTGGTAATGATTCATTTATTCTACATGATTTATTGCAGGGTTAGCCAACCTTTTTGGTCCCCTATCAACTTAGAAACATATCAAAGGGCACATAATTAGCCATTGTTTCGTCACTCTACTTTGGCTTCTTTTGTTTTGTCTAAACATTTTGTATTTATTCCTTAAAATCAACCTTCCTCAAATACTTATGTCCACATCCTTTTAGAAAAAAATAAATAAAATGTGTATTTTTATACTATACTATTTAATTTTCTTATATTATTATTATTATTATTATTCAGCAACACCGTGTCTTACCACCCGTTCGGGTTATACGCACTTACGCTAATGTATAATGATAGGGTGATTGTGAGATGGAAATGGAGGTCCTACAGTTTAACGTGGGATCCGAACCGCGGTGGAGGCCTGGCATTCCACACATTCACAAGTTGTGATTAATACACGTCTTGTCAGAGGTGAAGGAAGGATTTGGCAATCAGATAAATCTGTGCCGGGAGCGAGAATTGAACCCCCGACCCTCAGCACAGAAGTCTGACACTTTACCCCTAAACCTAAACCTAAACCACCAGGTCACCCATTTTCTTATAACATTACCTATTATGACTGATATAGGTTATGTTGGTCACACTCAAATATTATATGAAAGTAATTGATATGTTTGCAAGTTTAAAAAACTCAATGATTAACTTTAAACTATGTAATTTTCTTATGCATTTGACTGAAAATTGCCGTGAGATCAACCTGTCAGTTTCTGACACCCTGATTACAGTACCGATGTAATAAATCAACAACTTAGTTACTTACTCACTCTATGGAATTAGGAACTAGAAAGTTCATTACCGCTCTCACAAAAGTACGCTACATATCTCTATCTTGAGATAATTCTATCCAGTCCACCTCATTACAACCTATCTCTTTCAGGTTCATCCAAATGTTATCCTCCAATCTGCTTCTAGGGCTCCCCATTGGTATTCTAACATTGGGTTGGCCATTCAAGACCCTGAACGCGGTTCTAGATAAATCAACAAAAAACATAAAAAATATTAAATTTCCTTACGGCGGCTTGGGCGTAGTAGACAGGTTAAGTGAAGCTGGCGTTACATTCAGCGCCGTTGGTTTGGCCTCAAGTATGGGCGGCCTCAATGGTACGGTCGGTTTCATGTGTGGCTTATGGGTAATATCTGGTCAGCGCCATCGCAGTGTTTCCAGAACCTTTGGAATGTGTCATCATGTGAGTTGTTGAAGGTACTTGCATTCTCGTCTCTCCTCTACTTCCGTTACTTACCTGAGAGAAAACAAGTGAAACATTTAGGGATGGGGAAAATCATAATCCTTAAACACTAAACAATGTTTATGTTAACATGTTTTTATGTCTAAACCATTTAGCCTACATACAAGAACCTATTGCAATTAATTTACTTTAATAAAGAACTAGGAAAGTAAAAACAGGGTAACTTATTTATATTTGATACATTTTCAATACTTTGCCGCACTTATAATATAATAAAATTACCACACTTTACTAAGAAATAATTATATTTAATACCTAATTAAAATCTGATAATTTAATATTAGGGAACTATATAAACCCGCTTCAGTGGTCGCACAATTTAAGGCAACATTACTCTATTTATTTAACACACCTGACCAGGATTTGGAAGCCAATCTTACTTTCATCAGAAATCTAGTCTATTGCGAGAATAACGCTAAAGACCATGCGGCCATTGAAGCAGGTTACTCTCACAAATAATTGGAAAACCAATAATGGGGAAATCAGGGTTTAAATTCTGGTCGGGTGTAATTAGTTTTTATTCCCCTGAATGGTTTTACAAATGTGGGTACATTTCCTTTATTCTCCCTACTTCATTAGTGTAACTATAATATACTATATAACCCAAACAGTGAATTGCAGTGATACAAAAAATCTAAAATAAATAAATGTAAAACATTTACAAGCGGTAAAATTAAAGTAGTGATTTCCAACCTGAGGGGTGGTGACGTTAATCCAAAGGGTTCGCAAGTTTTGTGAAAATTATAACCTTATACTGTATGTACTCTTTTACAAGATTTTTATGACTATAGCAAAGTTCAAAATCCAAATATAAACAACATCATTCGGTTATCTTACTCTGACTGCACATTTACCAACACAGTTAAGAATATCCTGAACAGACCAAATCAATGATTACGATGACAAGTATACCTACCAAGAGACTTCTAGCATCATACAAAGTTTCGTATATGATCGCAAAATGTAAGAAGACTCATTATGTTGGAAAGAAACTCGTTTTGCCGGCTGATGTTAAAATCACTGGAATAATGTTTGACGAAGCATCTGCAGATATAGTCCGAAATATTTATCTGGCAGATAACAGAGTGGGAAGACATACGAGAACAGCTGACTAAAGCTTTGAAACTGTCAAAATTTGCATTACAGGTCGATGAAGCCACTGAATCAGTGAAGGATGCCCACCTTATAGCTTATCTTCAGTATATCATTAACAGATCTGTCAAAGAGGACCTACTGTTCTGCAAACCAATTCCGGGAAGAGCCAGTGCTGATGGACTTTCCAGGATTCTAAACAATTTTTTTTACAGCAAGTAAGATAAAGTAGGAAAATTGTGTTGGGATGTGTAGTGATGGTGCTCCTGCCATATCTGGAGAGAGGAGTTGTTTACAATCTTTCGTGAAAGGGAAGATTGCCAACGCCATCTGGACTCACTGGATGATCCACAAGGAGTCGCATACATAAAAAAAATGCGAGTCCAGAACTAAGTGTTGTTTTTGTTGGTTCCATTGTTAAAATAGTGAACTACTTTAAGACAAGAACAACTGAATCACGTTTGTTTGCTATTTTATGCGAGGGAATGGGGGCTGAACACAGTGCTCTCTTATAGTAAGTACTCTGCTCCACGCTGGTTGTCAAGCAGGAAAGTGCTTGCAAGAGTGTTTGAACTGAAGGATGAAATTAGTTTTTACCTCAAAGACAATGACCATCCCGGGAATAAAAATTAGATCAATGAGAACAATTTTCCTTTGCAAACAAGCGTATCGTGCTGATATATTTGAAAGACTTAATATTTTAAAGATGTCAATCAGAAGTCTGAATCGAACATTTTCACTTCATTGACAAGGTGAGCGCTCTTATTGGGAAACTGGATCTATGGCTGCATTAGATTTAATTGAAAAACATTCAAACACAATCACATTATGATAAATTTAAAATATTTTCTTTGTTTTTAGAAGAAAACAACGATTAAAAACACGTCTTTTGAAGCTTAAATTTAAAAAATAATCAGGAGAAAGCCTTATCCCCGGTAGAGCATTCCAGTTCCTAAGATTTTAGAAATTAACCACTGGTTATATAACCATTTTATTTCAATTAAAATCTAGGATCCAAACGCAATGGGTCACGATTTCTCAGAGACAAAAATTGAGGTCTCAGTCCGAAAAAGGTTGGAAACCATTGAACTAATGAGAGATACTAGCTGATAATTTCATACATACATAACACTCTTCATTTAACTATTAGTGATGACTGATGATTGACCTTGAGCAAGAAATGAAACCAGATACTTCTGTGGTAGAGCATTTTCATGCTAAGCCAAACGCCCAAGCTTGATTCCTGCATCTAGTTGTAGTTTTTCAATCATATTTAAGTGAAAAAAAAAGTACAGACTAACTTTTTTTTTGTCTTGTTCGTGTGTCTGTGGCTGCTCTTTTTCTTCATAAAAGTCTGTATCCCAGGAGGAAGTGTCAATATAACCAGAGCTTGAATCAAAGCAGTTGCTCTTGATATTGGTAAGTGCGCTGACGATGGTATCATCCACCTCGTGTGGCGGGACCAATGTGGTGGAAAGTTTTCTCGGAACAAAGTTTGTCCTCTTATTGTGTGTGGAGACATTGTTTGCTGTGATCACTGAGGTAGGGTTGCCATTTGGTCTGTCGGGACAGGAACATCATATCAGCAGTCGATTAACAAATTGATCAACCCTATGACATTTAAAAAGGGGTGGAAAGGGATGCAAGCTAAGTTCATTAGTTTCACAGTTTTTTCTAGCAAAATTTTTTTAGAATAAATAAATAAAATATTGCTTCACTTGACATATTTTGTTAAATTTTCTACAAATAGTAATTTCAATAGTTCTCGAATACTTGCCATCGGCATCCTGGAATAAAAATATAAAATTTTTAAATGAAGAAGAAAAGATTCTGTCAAATTCTATGACATCCATGACAAATATTTAAGAACAGTTGAGATGAATATATAATATGTAGAAAACTAAAGTAAATCAATATTTTAATAAGTTAGGCAAAAAGGTTTTATGCTATAAAAACTATAAATATTCAGTTCTTAACTCATATTCCCTTCCAAACCATGTTAAACACCAAAACAAGTGACAATAATGGACGGATAAGGTTAACCCATCAACCAATTAGCTGAAAGACTAATTTGATGATAGCATATGTATGTGTCTTGAAATTTTGAACAAAGTAATAAATCTTGACTAGACTTAAAATGTTTATTGAGGCCCTTAACCCTGTTGAGTGCAAGTCTAAAATCTATTTTTTGGGATGGCAGGCGGAATCTTGTTGGGGGCAAATCATGGAGTTATTATATATATACGGAGAGGACACCCCTATGCTGTAGCGTTGCGAGAAAGTTAAGTCAGCCATGCCCCTCTCACTGAGAGACGGATCAAGCCGCTGTATGGCATATTATGATAACCAGCAGCAGGTTTAACATAGGAAGCATAGAGGAAAAAGGGACACGCGCTAACTTGAATTAGAATACAACTCGATTTAGAGATTTTAGCTGCTTTATGTAGTAGCATGTAAATGTTGAATAAATTTGCGTTATATTTATGTAAAAAATAAAAAAAAATTACTTTGTATTTTGGTTAGTAACAAGCGTCTGAAAAGGCAAATTTGCCAAAAATCTAGATTGTTGTTGCTAATATTTATTATTATTATTTTTATTATTATTATTATTATTTAGCACCGCGTCCTACTACCCGTTCGGATTATACGCTTAAGTACTAATTACGCTAATGGATTAGGAATTGGGAAGGTTGAATTTAGAGGAAGTGAGCCCGCATTTGCGTGGAGGGAGAGTGGAAAACCATTTAGGAAAAACCACCCCCAGTTCACCGGACCTAGATTTGAACCTTGATCTCCCCGTCTTCGGCAGTAGAGCTCAACACCACTCGCGCGTTAGCCAACTACACCACCGAGGGGGCTAACTAATATTAATAAATTAGCTTAAAATTACAGTATGTTCAAGCTAATATATATATATTTATTTATTTATTTATTTATTTATTATTAAGTAGGTTACATTAAATATATAACATATAAGTTATATAACGTATATGTCTATATAATCATGAAAATAATATTATTCTCTAGTTGTTTACACTGCTTTACCATTTTTTACATAATATAGTAAAATTAAAATGGACTACAATAATTATGTTGTGATTAATATTTTCCCCCCTGTTGTGGCAGCCAAATTCACTGCAAGATAAAACCATCTTTCCATGTCAAAAATAATCACAGATTCATGCCTACAACAGTTTGTTAGGATATACCAGCAACCACGTGCCGCCCGGGATGATTCACACCCCAACATTCCCTGAGTCAAGGTCGGCTTCAGTTCAGCTTCAGCTTCAGTCATGATAGCCTCTCCAAATATATATATATAGGGCAAATGCCCCATATATATATATATTTGCCCTGTATATATATATATACAGGGCAAATGCCCCGTTTGCCCTGCTTTGGGTGCGCCACCGGTGTGAAAGAAGAAAGAGTACAAGAGATTCACAGTTCTGGAAAGAGCAGTCACATACGCTAAGAGCTCATGTGACAAGTGCTCATAAAAACAATCATCAAAAAGATTATTAGAGCAGCCTTGTGTGGCGATCAAGAAATACTCATCAATCTATAAATTTACCATGCTGAAAAGTTGTGTTCTATTAATTTAATTTCTTTGTTTTTCACTTACTCATTTTTCTGGAAGACATATTTTTCTGGCTGCAAAGTCAACTCTTGAACAAATTTCGACAGCTTTCTGAAAATTGACAAAGAAGATATTTAAATTAATATGTTGTAAATTGAAGCAGTTTTTTTTTATTATTATTTAGCACCGTGTCTTACTACACGTTCGGGTTATACGTAAGTACTAATTACGTTAATGAATTAGGAATTGAGAAGGTTGAATTTAGGGGAAGTGAACCCGCATTTGCGTGGAGAGCGAGAAACCATTTAGGAAAAACCACCCCCAGTTCTGAGATTCGAACCTCAATCTTCCCGTCCTTTGCAGTCGAGTACAACAAGACTAGCGCGTTAGCCACGCCACTGAAGCGGGTAAATGAAGCAGTTATAGTTTGAGTAACTAAGAGCACTTTCAGAGAAGCGCTCCCATTTGCAAATACTGGAGAAAAGTGGCACTGCCTTCAGTATGAGTATTTGGCTTCGCTGCTGGTAGCGGCCACAAAAAGTGGCCCCATCTGAAAATGCCCTAAGAGGGAAGCCTTTTTCAAACTGTGATAGGCATGCTCCCACGGAAACATGGAGGGTTTCATGAAATGTGCGCGGTGTAGATTTGATCAATTCTATACTCAAGCCTTGATGGAGTCTTAGTTGTTAACCCAAAAGGACATACTTATTTTTTAAACACAATCTGGAATAAAACCAGAATTCTCAAACCACTTATTCATGACTCATGAGCTAATATAATCAATAATTCTGAAAAGTTAACTTCAGAAAAACTGGTTTATTTATTTAATATTAATGTTATTTTATAACTAATCAGCAATTAAAGAGTTTAAAGCAGTACTCAGAAATGTATTTTGTGGCTTGTTGGGAATTCCACCAACAGGAGATGGCAATGATTCTTATTTTTTTTAGTTACTATTGAATTAGATTCATTGATGTGTGGGTATTAACCCACAGTGTGTTAATATTTCCCCACCCCCAACCCTTTGTGCATTCCTGAAACTATAATTTGTCAAAGAGAAAATTGGTTAGTAACGATTTTACCTATCGAGCCACCGAGGCTAGTTCAATAGTACGGAAGACTTTTCAAAGATCGCAACGCTGGTTTGACATGGTCTGCGATCTATAGGCGTATTGAGAAGTTAGAAGTACCGTAAGGACTTTTTATGTTTGGTTCTTTTGTTGGCAAAATTTGAGGAATATAACATAATATCTACGTTGTTTTACAATTTTCAAATAAAATTACTAAATTTAAAAATGCTGTCAGATGTGGGGTTCGAACCCACGCTCCCTTTCGGGAACCAGAACTTAAGTCTGGCGCCTTAGACCGCTCGGCCAATCTGACTTGTATACATTTCTCAAGAAAATTGCCATATTTAAATAAACGTTCACTTACCTGATGTTTGTTGGTGTCAAATCTCGTTTCCAAAGTGCTAATTTTCCCTCCGTAAGTGCCTAAAAAACAGTACAATTACGAATTATATGTTTAAAATTTGTGTCGAAAGACTAGCTAGATAAAACACATTCAAACATAATAAATTTAAATGACTTATCCACTTCCTTTGTTGGCCGTGAAGGGGGCGCAGCGTTAAATGGCACAAAAGGGACACACTCAGACCCTATGAGAGGGGGGTCGAGGGGGTACATGGTACCCGGGCCCGGGTGTCTCAGAGGCGCCTGGTAATTTCCTGGGATCTCAGAATATGTTGAATATAATGAAGACTAGCATTCACATTTCCACTATTATTACTATTTCTAAATTATTAGTGAATGTATAATATTTTTTGTTTTATTGATTTTACTTTTTTTGTAAATATAAAAGTATAAATTAGGGTTTTTTTCAGATAGGATTGATCGATTAATTTCTTTTTTTGGACAGGATTAATAGAAAATGAAAGGGGGCCCGAAAATACTTTGTACCCCCTGATACAATTCCTCTCAAAGGCCCTGGACAAACTGCCCCCTCTCCCCAATAAATTGCACAAATGGAACACTCAAATTACCGTAAAAAGTTCAGTAAATGGTTTTATTCGTAACATTAAAAAAATGGCAGCTTGGAGCAATGTAAAATAAATAACTCAACGGATTTGATTTTTTAAGTAAAAAAATAAAGTTATATTATTTTATATAGAAAGCAATTTTTTTATTAAATGGTTTTTAGTGAAAATGGGTTCGTTCTTCGCCCCTTTAAAACGAAGAGGTTACGAAGCCTGTGTTCTAGTAGGTATAATATATTAATTAGTTTGATATTTAAAAATAATAATGCAAAGTGGGCCATATTTATTCTGAAAACAAAGTATTCTAGGTGACAAAATTGTTTAGTATGTGACAGTCATACATATGCACTTACCACAAACATTTCCAAACATAGCGAATATCGTTTTTATTCGTCCGTTGCAGTGCCGTATTGAGGGCGGGAGGGGGGGGGAGGTAGGGGATTTTAATGCATTTTTATATAACCTAGGATAGTAGCTTTTTGGTGCCAAAAAAATAGCCTACCCACCGACAACCTCAATAGTTATAAATAAATGTTTTTAAATTAATATTGTTCAAGAGAGATTTTATGTTAAAAAAATTCCTTGCCATCACTCTTGTTGGGAGATTTTCCATGAATAATCGAAGGCAGAAATCACCCTCCATCTCCAAAATAAATTACTTGATACGGATGGCCTGGTCCATTGTACGGCTAATTTTGGAGCAATGAATTGTGAAAAATATGGTATTTCACCAATCTCGATGTTCTTAAATCCAAAAAAATTGCTCGATCATATCATTATAGTGGACTAGAGGCCTATCTGTGATATGTTTGCGTTAAGTTTAAATCACGTGGAATTTATTTTAAACAAGTTATTTAAGAGTTGAAACCGAAATATAATAATTAGTTGGCAAAAAAATTAATTGATAACGGTTTGGTGAACAAGAACAATATCAGACTTTTTGGAAGAGCTGAGTCCCCCCGTACCGGTGGGCACGCGGGCAGGGACGTCGATCTCGTCCAGTTTTTCCAGTGATGAGTAGCCCGGGGTTCGATTCTCGGTTGGGTTTCCCACAAGAGATTTATCGTCATGATTTTAACCGTTCGCTACTCGTGCGAGTGGGTGTGCATTTTTTTTTCTTTCTAAAATCTCCTTACCACACCCTTCTTTTACATTAAGTCGCAAATACCCATGATGCTAAACGTATGCCATAATTTTGGTATAAAGGCCATAGTTCGTGCCAGAATTTTGCTGTATAGTCGTATTTTTGGTAGGATAGAAGGTCTTCCATAACTGTAGTAGGACGCCCGTTATGGAAGGCCTTGTTTCTTACCAGAATCGTACTGTACAGTAGTATTTTTGAAGGGTAAAAGGCCTTACATAACTGGCTTCCTACCAAGCTCTGGGAATAACAATGACAGGAGTTCTAAACTGTCCCAGCGAAGTGTTTCAATGCCCGAGAAGAAGGTCCGTTTGTCATCCTTGTCGCGTTCCTGCGGCTCCCCCGTCTTTCTGTCTCCCTCGCACCGCGACGGACAATTAACTTCGCTTGACGTCACTTCTCAAGACGGAATCCGTCCACCCGCACGAGTTTCCCAGATTGCAAGGACACCACCCGGCCTTTAAGGGGGGGGCCCGCCCAAGTCAGCGAGAAAGATAAAACAATGGTACATGTAGTTTTCTGGAGCTACTTCCCTATTAGGTCTAAGCTTGTACTCCCTTTCACTCTTCACCTACAACCACCCTATGTCATGTAAATAATATGAGGAAGAAAACTACCAAACTTCTTATCTCGCGGTAAAGAGGAAAGCTCGCTGATAGCTCTCAAATATCAAGTCTTCTGTTGCGAGTATATAAAAAAATTACTGTATTTGTTAAGGCGCGTATTCACTTGAGCATTTGTTCGTGCGCGTTCGGTTCGTTCTGTTTATTCGGAGTAAAATGCTCAAGTGAATACCTGTCCGAGAACACGCGCCGAACGGAACCAAACGAGCCGAACGCTATCGAACAATTGTCGGTTTTTTGGGACTGCTCAAGGGAAGTCAGTTATTCGCCTGTGGACACGTGTTTTCGCACCTGTTCGGACCGTTCGGTGTGTTTGCTGCGATGGAGTGGGCCGCAGAAGAATATTTGAGGTTCTACACGCTTGCAAATGAGTCCCCAGTTGCTAAAAAAACGTAACTTTAGTTGCCAAACAATTTTTCACTGGTATTGCTTTACGGAACTTTGTGTCCTTCGCAATTTTATGGCCGACAAGGTTAACCAAAATCTCAAAGTCTTGAGATGATATTTGGGTGAAATTTTGGAAATTTCCTTTGTCCAATCCCCTTAAAAGTTTTGTATTTTGCCGCCTACAAAACAGCCGTCTTACCCAGATTTTCCTGTCCCTCTTTTTATTATTTTTACTCAATGTACACAGCACAAAATAAGAACCTGCTGCCAACATCAAATCCATTTTGAGACTGAGATCCAGCGCTTGTCCTGTTCGTGAGAAAATTGGCGGTAACAAGTCGAGCACCAGAAAACGGTCCAAATGCTCGGAGTATTCGGACATATCATTTGTTCGAGCTCAATCGGGTTGTTCGGCTTGTTCTGTTCGTTTGAAGTAAAATGATCAAGTTCAAGTAAATGCGCACCTTTAGAAGAAGGCTAAGTTTATAGCCCTTTTGTGTAGTTCTCATAGCTCTGCAAATATGATTAAAAAGTCGTCACATTTTCACAAATTTCTTTCTATTAATAAAACTCAAACTACAGGAATGTTAAGAGAAAAGAAGAGCCTTGTTGGAATTTTTCTACTTTATTTTGGTGTGAACCATGTTATGAAATAACGCAGCGTAGAATTAAATAATGCGTTAGGGCTGAACGTCTACGCGGCAATTTATCGGTGACCGAGGCGGCCACCACACAAATGACACCTATACTCCATTCACGTTAGGAATTACTCTCTGAAAGGTCTTTTTTCCTACCAATATCCTACTATATAATAGCTTTCTGGTAGGGAAAAAAAAGCCTTTCAGAAAACAATTCCTACGCTGAACAGACTTTACTGTCTAATTTTCATAGGAAATATATACGCATTTTGAGTAAAGGGAGAATAAGATATTTTTTTTTTAGAAAATATCACCCTCACTACATCCGACCGGCATTCAAAACAGAGATTATATATAGGCTTGACATAGACGGCACCAACGGCTTTACTTTCCCTCCGAAGGAAGTTGTGATACGGATTTGTATCGCTCAGTAAAAATCCGTCGACCCCTACTGGGTATGAACCCACCAACATCGGGTCTGAGGAGAGCACTTTACTCCCAAGATCATCGAGGTCGAATTTAAAAAATAAATATATTTTATTTAACTCTCTCAAAGCAAGAAATAAAATGAAAGGTTTTTCAAATTTGAAATATATATCCGCAGTGATCCTGATAACCAGGATGACGTACTATAAACTGTGCCCACTCACCAGTAGACCACTCCCGTCGATTACTCTCTTCTTGAAAGCGACACAGCAGTCCTCAAGTCCATTCTGAAAAAAAAAAAAAAGAAAAATGTAAAAAAATATTTGAAACACAGTCAAGTTGTGTTTTAGTAAATCAAACTATTATTATGTTTATTATATTGGTATCAAAAATGATTTTTAGGGGGATTTGGAAAACTAACTAAATGCCTATGGAACCTATTGGGATTTTTAATAGTAGCTAAGGGCGGCGGTTTAAATAGAATATTAATCCTGTTTTAAAAAAAATAGTAGCGGTTGTAGTGATCGTTAAAATGAAAATTCCTCAAATACGCTAAGTTTATTCAATAAAGGTATGAATGTTTAATATGTTTTTGCTTATTTTGTTTTTAAAATATTTAAATATTGCTTAAAGTCTGACCGTCTTTGAGATAATGATGGCAATGGCGTAATACATTTTTACGGTTTTATTTAACCTTTTCAATATGTATGTGCACCCACATTAGTGTGAGAAGACAAGGGAAAACTACAATGATAAATCACATTTGGAAAAAAAACCACGCCAAAGGTTCGAACCGCGCCACCTCCCTTCCTTTTTCTCCCGCCCATCACCAGTAACCCTAGTCTATTGAGAGCCCGACGTTTCAGACGAGGTGGCCATCGATGTCAAACCTGACGTATTGTACTTAGGATGACGTCACCACACAAGTGCATATAAACAATTACGAACACGTGCTGCTGACACATCACGAAACAGACGACCTACTCTAATAACAAAGTTGATGACTGTAAATTATAACAAACCAATTAAGTCCATGTGAAGATTCGAGATTTTGAATCTGAATCTTAATCTAACCAAGATTTATATTCGATTCGAAATTTCTAATTTTTTTTTTATTTATTTGAGGTATATAACGTGCACTTTCTGAACCGAATGATTAGTGATTATACACAGGAACATTTCTATTAGCGAGAGGGCCTATCAATTCTGGTGGGGAAGATATTTTCTCACATATCTTCCATGGTTCTTTTAAATGCCACAATCGACATTGGACCGACGGTGTTACTTCCTCTCCGAAGGAAGTTGTGCTACGGATTTTTATCGCTAAAGAAAAATCCTCCAACCCCGCCTGGGTTTGAACCCATGAACATCGGGTCCCCTGAGTCAAGCACTTTACCCCAAGAACACCGGGGTCGACTTCTAATATCAAAATATTTGAAATGTTCTAATTGTATTCGAAATTTCAAATCCTAATAAACCCTAGATTCGGAATCGATGGAATGTATTTCGAAATTTGAATCCAAAAATTAAACTTTTAATTAACTTAACTTTACTATAACTTATTTTTCAGTTTCTCTTGACCCCTCGGAGAGAGAAGTATTGTGATTGTCAAAAAAATCTAACTCTATACTTTTATAAAATGTCGACGTTTCATGACCACTTGAAACCAAAATATAGTATTTGTTTTAGAAATGTTTTTTTATTATTTGTTTTCACCTACTCGTCCGTGCTATTCGAGTAATTTACTTTAACTAGGAACAAGGAGGATAAATTAGAGCAATGTTCCTCAAAGTTTTGGTAATGGAGGACCACCAAATTAAACTTATGTGAACCGGGGGACCACTTTGGTTCCGAAGATTGGAGTAACGGGGGGCGGGAATGTTTGAAAACTAGGCAGGATAAACATATTTTACAGGCAATTTTATTTAAGGTAATAAGATTTAATGACCCGCTTCGGTGGCCGCGTGGTCTAACGCGCTAATCTTGGAGTAGGCTAGACTGCCAATAACGGGGAGATCGAGGTTCGAATCTCGGGCGGGTCTACTGAGGGTGGTTTTCCCGAAATGGGTTTTACACTCTCCCTCCACGCGAATGCGGGTACACTTCCTATTAATATAACCCTCCACATCCCTAAAACCATTAGCTTAATTATTAATTACATAAGCGTATAACTCGAACGAGTAGTAAGATGCGGTGCTAAAAACAAAACATTCAATATAACTATAAATTATTTACAAGACAAAAATTGTCGCAGTCTATGTGATAAACATTAATTAATTCATAATTATTAATTAAGTTCCCCGTGTCCTGCGGATCACTTGATAGGCCGCCGCGGACCTCACTTCCAGAAACACTGATTTAAAGGATGTTAAACCGCTTTTACGTGGAGGGAGAGTGATACATAATTTCTGATAACAAAACACTCTCAGCACATCCGATCGGGATTCGGACCTGTGAAGGGAGAGAGGATAAAAACCACTTTCCATTCAGCTGGTTGTGATTCGAACCCCTGACCTCCCTGTCACCGGTTCATCACACTATACAGTTTTTTTTAGCACCACGTCTTATTAACCGTTCGGATTATATGCATAATATGTACTAGTTACAATAATGTACTAGGGATGAAAAAGGTTACTTTTAGATGAAGTGTAGCCACATTTGCATGCAGGGGGGGAGTGTAAAACCACCCTTAGTATACCCGACCAAGATTTTAACCCCAATTTCTCCGTCAACATAAGTCTAGTATATCGCGAGAGTGACGCATTATACCATTCAACCACCAAAGCGGGTAACATTCTATGGATGAGCTTAGCGTTTAGTCCGCGTGTCCACCGTTTAAGTTTCGTATTCGTATTTTTTTTACTCCACGTCCTACTACTAGTTCAGGTTGTATTAATATTAATTAATTACGCTAATGAGGTAGGGATTAGGAAGGTTGAATTTTAAAGAAAGTGTACTAGCATTTGCGTGGAGGGAGAGTGGAAAACAATTTTAGGAAAAACCTCAGTAAAGCCGATCACCCAACCTTTCTCTGCTCTACTTTCGCTTTTTTTTTTCTAAATTTATATTAATTCTTAAGTTCAACCTTTTTTCAAATAACTATGTCCCCAACATTCTAGGAAAAATATAGAATAAATAAAATCTACATTTTCATTTTCTGTTAATAACGTAGTTTTCTTACGCGATCGACAGAAAATTGCTACGATATTGACCAGTTGCCGACCCATGCCTTAGACTATGCGACCACCGAAGCAGGTCGTATTCTAGTTGAATGTGCACTTACTCGGAATTTACCGATAGACAAACACGGACAGAATTCCGATCGTATCGTAAGAGAGAAGACGTGAAAGTCTGGTAATTAAACGTTTACATGCTAGACTCGTTTGGTTTGACCACTACAATAACTCCCCCCGACCGACACACCTCCTCTACTGGCTGGGAGGGTTAGCCGAACAGTTAGCACTCCTGAATCCAGTGGCACGGACAGTAAGGGTTCGGCCAGACTGACAAGCGTGCGAGCGAGCGCGTAAGCGACTGGGTGGCCACACTGGCGAGCGAGCGCGTGATTAGCTGATACCTCTCGTTATTTGTTGACGAGGAGGCTCCGAATCTTGGCTGAGTGAACTGAGGGTGGTTTTAACAAGTGATTTATTGTTGTGGTTTTCTCCTCCTCTCTCCACGCTAATGGTGATTCTTATTTGTAAAG
>CABFWB010000051.1:197731-232444 GCA_902151455.1 Timema bartmani
AATCCTGGATAGCTCAGTATTTAGAGCATTGACGTACTAAGCCAAAGGTACCGGGTTTGATTCCCGTGTTCAGGTGTCATTTTTCAATTTCCAGAAAGTGTGCTAAACCTATCGATAGAAATAAAAAAGTAATAAAAATGTCAAAATGAGAAGTTTTCCTAGCACTCGATGAACCAACATATAATAATATTGCCTAGCGCCTGTAAACTATATTGTACCGGGTCGAGCGTGCGCGCTTGAAAAATAGAACCAGTTCTATCTTTCAAGCGTGCGCGCTCAGTCGCTCGCTCGCTCGCTCCAGTCTGGCCACCTCTCATTACAACCCATGTGTTCTATTTTATATTTTAGTCGCTCGCTCGCGCGCTCAGTCTGGCCGCCCCCTCAGTGGTAACTTTTGAACCGTCAGTAAAGGCAAAAAATTAACGTGAACTAATTATTATATTAAATATAATCCACCATTTGAACCCCCATCTTCGTGTTATGTGGACAGGTCGAAGGAAAAAAATTCATAGCTTAGCCTGTTACGATGTATTTTTTGTTAGCACCGTGTCTTACTACCCGTTTGGGTTATACGATTATGTACTGATTACGTCGATAATTTTAGGGATTAGGAAGGTTATATTTAGAGGAAGAGTTCCCGCATTTGGTGGAGAGAGAGTGGATAGCCATTTGGGAAAACCCGCCCTTAGTACACCCGATCGAGATTCAAACCTCGATCTCCCCGTCATCGGCAGTCTAGTCTACTGCGAGAGTAGACCACGCGGCCATCGAAGCAGATCATGTAAATGATTATAACCACAAATTTAAGAGTGAACTTTTTTGTATATTATTATTATTATTAGCGCCGCGTCTTACTACCCGTTCAGGTTATACGCACTTACGCTAATGTGTAATGGTAGGGTGATTATGAGATGAAATGGAGGACCTACAGTTTAACGTGGGATCCGAACCACGGTGAAAGCCTAGCATTCCACTTTTTGTATACGCTAATCAATAGTCATATAGTATTTACCAATTAAAACAACTTAAGTTTCTAACAGAGTCGTAACTAAGGTGAATGGGAGGGTTACGTTCGATAGAACCCCTTGAAAATTGTTCTCTACATTTGGCAGAGTTCTTATTTTACTCAAACTGGTTGGTCGTTATAATAGCGGTTACAAAATAATAACAAATAATAACAAAATAAATTATAATTTTATTTTGTTGCTAATAAATTTGTCCCCCAGGGCACGGGTCCACCTACCTCACTCTAGCCACGCCACTGTCTTTCACATCAGCTTTCTGAACGTTGGCTACATTACACACCAGGGTATTTATTCAGAATGTTCTTTGCCACGTCTATGGATGCTGATTGTCACGTCAGCTTGCTGAATGCTGGCCACACTACACACCAAGGTAGTTATCCAGGTTGTTCTCTGTCACGTCTATGGATGCTGGTCACATTGCACGCCAAGGTAGTTATCTAGGTTGTTCTCTGTCATGTCTATGGATGCTAGTCACACTACACACCAAGGTAGTTATCCAGGTTGTTCTCTGTCACGTCTATGGATGCTGGCCACACTACACACCAAGGTAGTTATCCAGGTTGTTCTCTGTCACGTCTATGGATGCTGATCACATTGCACACCAAGGTAGTTATCCAGTATGTTCTCTGTCACGTCTATGGATGCTGGTTGTCACGTCAGCTTGCTGAATGCTGGTCACATTACGTACTCAACTACTCTGCTATTATCCGAGGATAAAGGACTCGCGGCTATTTATATGTCGCTAGTAGACGTCACATGATGGTTCTTAGACGGGCCAACATCTTTGACTGTGATGTGCAGGCCGTAAGGATTGTGCCATTTTACCATCCGTTCATGATATCCACAACTTGCCCCAGGATACAAGATGAAAAGAGTGGGTTTTAAAAAAATACACCAGCGTTCGAGACAAGAGAGAATAATAAACCATCAATAGAAAAAATAATAGATTCAAGTAGTGGCGGCGGAACCTGTTTTATGCTATGAGGAGGCATTTAGTGAAACCATTTACAAATAAGGGGGGCGGGGAGGAGGCTAACACCCCATAATAGCGCCGTTCCCTTACGGAGTAGGAAATAAACTGCATATAGCTCAAAAAACCAACTACTCCGTACTTAATCCATCCTCACTAACTTTTTCCACACTTTCCTATTCTTGCATACTCCCTTCGCTTCAAGAACATCCATACACCGAGTAATACATGATATTTTATTCTTAAAACTCTTAATGTTTCTCTTTTTCACACATTTCTCTACAACATTTAACCACGTCTTACATGGCCTATCCCTGCCTTTTGATCCATAGTTTTTTTAAAGTTGTATGTCCTCTATAAAGCATTTAGGGTGGTATTTTTCTTGAAGCTATGCATTTAGAGTACATAACCATTATCTCTCTTTTTTTAACTATATGTTTTAAAAGTGATTGGAGTGGGCTATTTAGACAGGTGAGAAATTGTCAATCAGATGTTGAGATGTTGCGCTTAGGTTAAATATTGATAAAACCTTTAACAGTAGGGCCTACATGTTTACTAGAATTAAAACAAAACTATTTTCTATGACACTAAACATATAATATAGGTATACTCGTAAATATAGTTAAAAAGTTGACATTTCACATTCCAAAAAGTTGATCATTAAAACATAAATTCCTGAGAAACAAAAGGTAGCTACTGGTATATGAAAGTGGAATGGATCGTTGTGAATCGAGTGATGTAATTTAATAAGGGGGTCAAAACGAAATCTAATTGGTATTTGTATTTTCCTCCCTTCCTGTTTGTTCTCCTACTGAAGGACAGATCTATCTAGGAACGTTATAAGTTTCTGTTCGACTATTCCATGTCCTTAAGGCATAGTAGTCGAGTAGAAGATTTATAAATACCAGACAATATCGGAGGGAGGTAGCTAACTATAGAGGGAAGTAAGAAGTATTATTTTCCTACCGCCACTGGATACAATCAATCATAAAAGCTCTAAGAAAAACTACAATTCGAAATTCAAAATTCAAAATCTTTTTTGAATTTCTAATTCTCGAATCCGGAAGTCTCCAAGGATTAGAAAAATATTACGTGCATCAGTGCGGGATTGAAACCTTGGTCTTCTAGGGAAGAGTCAAGCTTACAAGCCCCTTCTTCAACTCTATATAATAAACTCTATGGCCTCAGTCCACAATCAAGCCATACCGGCCGAGCGGACTACGTTTTTAGCGAAGATAGTGCCTACTTCTGCTGATAGAAAGTGTAATATGGTAAGCACAAAGAACCCTACGGCAGTCAATCTCCGTTTTCTAGACCCGAGCCACTACTTTTTTTCATTCAAACTCTTCATTTGTGCTTACGAGACTGAGTTAACCCCGTTTCAGACCCACCGCTTCACAAAAAAAATATCTGGAAGCACCGGGGATCAAGTCCGGGACCTCTCGATCTATAGCCAGGAACTCTGACATAGTAGGCTATTATTAATGTAATTAATACAAATCAGTCCTTGAAAATGTTTCTACATTCGACAAAAAAAAAACCACACAAACAATTCTTGACCGACCTTCATTAAATAATTATGATGATGTCACTTATTATAACGATATCTCAAGGTTGGACGTCGAACCTATAAACTATCTGAACGGGCGTTTAAAAACAGAAAGGCTTAATTAAGATTACACCGGCTAAGTCATTGATCCGGGCATACGAGAAAC
The DNA here is from genome assembly GCA_902151455.1 of Timema bartmani. Taxonomy (NCBI): domain Eukaryota; kingdom Metazoa; phylum Arthropoda; class Insecta; order Phasmatodea; family Timematidae; genus Timema; species Timema bartmani. Next base: position 201,442 of record CABFWB010000051.1, read on the forward strand.
CCAAAAACTTATCAACTACGCCACGTGTAGACGTGAAGAAGATTACACTCCACCACACTTTGAACCCTCACTCCCCCTTTTTGCACCCCCGCACCCGTTAAGTCCAACCACCAAAAGCGCTGCAAGACAAGACGCTAAGAGGAAATGAAAGAAAAAACCAACAGGAAATTCAGGTGATATTTTTAATCAAGAAAAAAGGAAAGAAAACCTTAAGGATGTTACATGGTAGAGCAGCGGTTCCCAAACTGGGGTTCGCAAAATCTTCCAAGGGGTTCGCCAAAATATTTCTGTAATAGCGGATTTTTTCGGGACTTTGTGAAGAAATGGGAAGCATTAACAACTGTTTATTGTCTCACAGTGAAGTCAGGTAATTATCTCGAGGTGGAACTCTTACAAGATTGTATGAACTTAAACACTAAGTTTTCGTTTTTCTTACTAACCATCCATTTCACAAAGCAAAGTTCATGCAATATAAAATGTGGCTCAAGGCTTTGGTCTATTTGGCAGACATTTTCTCAAAAATGAACAGCTTAAACCTATCTCTTCAGGGGTCGAATATTAACGTTTTTACTGTGCAATACCGTATCGAATGGTTCATTTAAAAAAAGGGGGGGAGAAACATGTTTAATTAGCAAACAAACGGAGTGCTTTGATATCCTTCACGACTTTATGGTAAAAAATCAGCTTTATTTGGACGAAAATGTTAAGAACATGGTTATGGAACACTTGAAAAGGACTTGGAAAAACCTTCAGAGAATATTTCCCAGCCATATCAAATAATAACAACTGGAATCACAATTCCTTGGAAGAGACAGCAGTTTTGGAATCCTCCACATTAAGCGTGAGTGAAAAAGAGCAGCTCCTTGAAATTTTCACTGATTTTGAATTAAAGAAAAGCTATGAATCTTTGTCGTTAATTTGTTTCTGGTTAAGTTTAAAGGAAGAGTTCCCAGTGTTAGCGAATAAAGCTATTGCAGGTTTGGTACCATTTTCTTCTACGTATTTGAGCGAGAAATATTTTTCTTCATATGCCTATTTAAAAAATAAATACAGAAACAGGCTCAATGCTGAAAGTGACTTGAGACTATTTATCGTCTAGTGGTTCCTGACTTTAAAGCTCTGTGCCATCCAAAGCAAGCGCATCCCTCTCATTAAGTCACTTGAAGAGGTGAGTAACTGTTAAAACTTGTAAACAATTTTGAAACTTAAATTGGCGTGGAATTTTGTGATTAAAGGAGGCTATTTCAGTTATGTAAAAGCAGCAATTTCCAGTACCACTTTATAAAAAACAGGTGAAATGTGATAAATATTGTTACAGTAAAGATAAGAAAATGTTACTACATTACTTTGCTTATTTAATTTCAGTTTTAATTTTTAAAACAAATGTATAATTATTTGAACTTGTACTTAAGTAGTTTCAATATTATTCCATTATATTTGTTGGGGTATCCCAAAGTACCTACCGGAGCTATATATAGTAGGTTAATTTAAAGATATCAAACAATTTGATTACAATTAATAGCAGAATTTCATAAAAATTTGCTATAAAATTAAGTGCGTGGCTATGAATATTTATCAGGGGTTTCGTGCAGCTCAGATGTTTGTGAAAGGGGTTCGCGAGTCGAGAAAATTTGGGAACCACTGTGGTAGAGCATTGATGCAAGCGTTGCAGACCTTTAGAAATCTCTCAGTATTTAATAAGTTGTTTGATATGTTTTAATATAGTTTTCAACAAAATGTAGGTGAAAATTATCATAAGACTTCTGACCAGTCAAAAAGTTTAAATTTTGAATTTAAATTTTTTTTAAATCTACGAAACTTTTACGAGAAAATTAAAATTCGAATCCCGGTAGGGTGTACTGTTTTTTTTTAATTCTGAGTGGTTTTTTCACTCTCCCTCCACGCAAATTCGGAGGTACACTTCCTCTAAATCCAACCTTCCTCATCTCTAACACATTAGCATTACTATAGTACATATGCGTATAGCTCGAACGGGTAGTAAGACGCGCCGAGGGGAAAAAATTTATTGGTAGAATGACTCGGGCTCTTTTGCACGAACACGTCGGGGAGATTCATTCTTTCCGTGACGCATGCGCATTGCGCACTTGTACCAAGAATCGATGTTAGTCCCAAAGATTTAGCAACAAATTCTCCCCCACTCCCCTCTTTCTTTATTGTTGAAGTGTCGCTTTCACCTATTCAATAGTCGAGAAAGCACACAAGACACGACACACGCATTAATCCGATCAAGGATGTGCTGACCGCGGAATGTTACAGCGACATTGGCCTCACCCGCAATATAACAGCTATAGTCGGGTCACCATAAACAGAACCTTTAAGAGCGGATAACATATAAATCTACAGTTATAAACATTGACAATAGATCATCAAATTTAGTAGGATTATAATAGGGCCTAGAACGTAACCTTTAGAAATATAAACTTGTTTGCGGTCAACATTGATTATATTTTACTATTTTAAGAGTGTAATTTTATCTATCAATATTGAGAGCTTCAGGTCAACCGCTTCAGGGTTCAAATGTTCTGCAGCGGTCGGCCACCTACGGCCCGCGGGCCTGATCTGACCCGCCAAAGACTTAGCAAACATTATTGTGTTCATAAAAAAATTGACTAATAAATAATTAATTACTTTATGAGAAACATAACGTTGAAGTTTTTTCTAGATTTATTTCTTAAATTGGTATTTAAACCTGCACGGCCCACGATATATATATATATATATATATATATATATATATATAAAGGTTGCCGACCTCTCGCAATAGATTTGACTACCTATGACGGGGAGATCAGGTTCAACTCCCGGCCGTGTTTAATGAGGGTAGTTTTTTTCAATGCTTTTACACTAAATGCAAATGCGTGTAAACTTACTCTTAATTCAGCTTTCCTCATAGCTAGCATATTAGGGTAATTAGTACATAATCATATAATTCAAACGGGTAATGAGGCGCGATGCTAAAGCAAATGAAATTATATAATGTTCAGATGTTTAGCGTGTACTTTCTAAACAAAGTGCTACACGACTTAAAAAGAACTTTAGCCAAGGGCAGTATACACAGTTATCCCTATTTTTATATGATAGCAGAAACCCATTCACAAATATTGTGAGTAGCAGCCGGGTTTGAACCGGGGTGTTCCTAGACCAGTAGGTCCAGCTCTCTGACCACCCGGAAACTCCCAGGTGGTCTTCAGTAGATTTAGAACACATGTTTGTTTAAGAAGTCAAGCGGCAATGCTTGCCGCTCTTTCTTCAATCAGTGATTACTAAAACAGATACATGTGTGAAGTAGGTAGGCCGCCGAACATATGTGATCAGTTAACATTCGTCGTCACTAGTTTGAGCGAACATAGTTTCTTTGGACAACCATGAAACAAAAAAAAGTTTGGTCTTACTCTCGGACAGGCATAGAGTTGTTGAACTTGAGACCAGAATTTATAATAGTATATTACTTATAATATTTACGATGCATTGTAAAGGATGTTATAACAAGTCCTTAAAGTGGGAGAGCGGGGAACGTGATTTAAGGGCATTATTTTAACAGTTTTTATATCAAAACTGTTTTTTTTTTACCAAAATAACTATAACAATGCTCCATTAGAAACCTAGAGTTTAATTTTATTCAAGTGGTGATATGATTACGTGTAAGTAGCCACCGTGTTAGTTGCCACCCGTGCAAGTAGCCAACCTTACCTCAAGACGAAGGTTGACAGGCGCCCTTTCCAAGTCAACGATTACGTGTTAGTAGCCACCCTGTGGTGGCTAGGGAGAGAATGTGTACTATTTACATGTTTTGATGTCTTCTCTTTTATTAAAATTTCGCTATATAGGCTAGCAGGTGGCTAACCTAACCTAACCTAACCTAACCTAACCTAACCTAACCTAACATAACATAACCTAACCTAACATTTCAACTGGGAGGTACGCCAGAGCTGCACACCATCTACATACGTTGTAAATAGTATACATTTTCTTCCTAGCCACACGACAACATGTAAATAGTACACATCCTCTTCCTAGCCACCACAGGGTGGCTACTAACACGTTTTTCTGCAGGGTGGCAACTAACACGGTGGCTGCTAACACGACACGGGTGATATCAACAGTTTTTTAATATCTGTCAAGGGTGTCCTGGAATTCAATGACAACTTTTTCTCTTCATTTAAAAAGTTTCTCATCTAATGCTGCTATGCTCATGACGGATATTCAACAACTGTTGATATCACCCTGTGAAGAAAATTACCGAACACCGGTCCCTCCGTCATCGGCAGTCCAATATATTGCGAGAGTGACGCCTCAGAGCAGTCGACCACCGAAGCGGGTTGGTAAACTTATGCCGAAGCCATATTTTTCTAGATTATTTATTTGACAACCGCGAAAATGGAATCAATTTAGTTTCTGTAATCTTAGCTAATAGCTAATAGCAGTCAACAAATTCAAAATACCTACAACATCAATAGTGGTTTTTTTTAAAACCCGTTTACTAGACATTTACTAACAAGTTGTAAGATTTATGAAACAAAATAATATACATTGTTGCAGAACCACTCTCCCAAAGACCATGAATGAGATATACACTGTAATCAATTTCACATTTTTAAAGATACCCGTTTATATATTAGGGGTGTGCGAAGTCCACTTTTTCAATTCGAACCGAGCTCGAATCGAATATATATGAAATATTCTCAAAGCCAAATCGAAGCTTGAATATTTTTTTGTTAGTTGTATCACGTTTGAAAAACTATTATAATGTGGTAATTTAAATTACTTTATTCATTAAAATTAGTTAGAAAATGTTTTATTGCACAATTGTTTGTGGTAATGTTTTGTTTCAATCTGATAAATCAAGCTATTATCACAGCATCCAATTCAATTACTCATGATTTTCTACATATGAATATTAGTTTTTATCTACAAAACAGCTCAGAATGGCAGTAATTATTATTAGCACCGTGTCTTACTACCCGTTCGGGTTGTACGCACTTACGATAATGTGTAATGGTAGGGTGATTATGAGATGAAATGGAGGACCTACAGTTTAACGTGGAATCCGAACCACGGTAGAGGCCTGGTATTCCACACATTCACAAGTTGTGATTAATACACGTCGTGTCAGAGGTGAAGGAAGGGTTTGATAATCAGATAAATCTGTGCCGGGACCGAGGATTGAACCCCGGTCAGCTAGCACAGAAGTCTGACACCTTACCCCTAGACCGCCAGGTCACCTAATGGCAGTAATAGATTGAGTATTTTAGCTGTCAATATTTTTATGGGCGAAGCTTCGAAGATGGATTTTTTTTCGAAACGAAGTCGAAGATGATATTTGTTTCGAAGCTTTGCAAACCCCTTTATATAATATGCTTTTAGCTCAGAAACTATTGGTTTTATAAAAATATATTTCAAGTAAAATATTTTTATTTTTAATAGTACATCTTTACAGTGATAAGTAACTTTGTATCTGCAATAGTTTCGGGGATATGATCAAAATTGAAAATTTCTGCTCATGTAAAGTATCCTCAAAGTCAATTTCATGGGGAAATGAGAGTAGCCATTTTGTTTGTAATGTTAAACAGTGTCTAGCTGCAAAATTTAATCAAAATCGCTAGAACGGATTTCGAGAAAATTGATTTTTTCTTTCTCTTTTTTCCCCTTCAGTAAAATTCCCTTAATATAATTCCAAAAATTTTTGCGGGGTAACTTTATAAAAACCCTACATATCAAATTTTAACCCGATTGAAAAAAGGTTTTTGGCTTTATGCCGAGACACAAACGGCATCGCGAAAACCACTTTTTCGTTTTGAGATCATTAAACGTAGACATTTATCAAAATCTCGAGGTCGATTTTTTGACGATTACAATACTTCTCTCTCCGAGGGCTTTCGGAGAGTAAACGCACCAAAGGTAGGTAATCGCTTCGATAGGCTGTTATCTACTAACTCTCTCTCTCTCTGATGTTAGTGAATTGAAAATTTTACTTTTTTATAGATTAGATAAATGAGATTTTTAACATTCTCAAGTGAGACACAATAGTTGATTTTAGTTAGGCCTACTTATTTCCTTAAGAAATGGGAAATTATCTACTTAGTGTTGTTTTGATGTTAGTTAACTAAACAGTTTATTTTTTTAGATTAGATAAATGAGTTTTTTTAACACTCTTAGGTAAAACAAAATATGTTTTTAGATATTACCAATTTAAATGTTTAATAAGACTTATTTATTCACGAAATAGGAAACAAGATGAATTCTTGCTCCGACGATACTAACTTCAAATTTTTGCCAAAACTAGTGAACGAGAAGAATTAAGGAAGTTTGGATATTATGAGGGATGTCGACATGAGACGATGATAGTTTCTGTCGAAATTTAAGACAGCACGATAGAAATCACACTGCTAATTAGGTGGACGCAACTCATACCTCTCTCTCTCTCTCTCTCTCTCAAAAGAGTGGCCCGCAATTCGTACGTGTCTCTCAAAAAGCCGGGCCGCAACTCGTACACGATTTCAAGATTAGGCCGCGACTCACATAAACAGGTTTGTTTAGCACTGCACTGCGTCTTACTACTCTTTCGGGTTAAACTCATATGTACTAATTACGCTAATGGTTTTAGGGATTAGGAAGGTTATATTTTTAGGAAATGTACCCGAATTCACGTATAAGCAGAGTGGAAAACCATTTTAGAAAAAACACTCTCAATACACCCGACTGAGATTCGAATCTCGACCTCCCCGTCATTGGCAGTCTAGTCTACTGCGAGAGTAGCGCATTTGACCATGAGGCCAACGGAGCGGGACAAAATAATGTAGGGAGTTTATGGCGTACCGGCTTTAAAGGACATAATTATATGATACTTAATAGGAGATAATAGTTTTGTTAGTACACTCCCGTCAAAAAGGAGCTAGATCTGGTAACAACCCACAAGCCTCTACTAGCCTGCTTCGGTGGTCGCATGGCCTAACGCGCTACTCTCACGATATACTAGACTGCCGAGGTTCGGGGAGATCAGGGTTCAACACCGGTCGGGTGTATTGAGGGTGGTTTTTCCTAAATGGTTTTCCACTTTCCTCCACGCAAATGCGGGTACACTTAATTTAAATTCAACCTTCCTAATCCCTAACACATTAGTGTAATTAGTACATAGGCGTAAAACCCCAACGGGTAGTAAGACGCGGTGTTAAAAAAAAAGCTTTTATTAATCTGTAAAGTTGTACAATCCAATACGGAACTAAGAGGGCAAAGGGTGAATATTATTGAAATAAATTCGCTTTTAGAATGACGTCAATCAAACTCGAAAGTATGTGATCAATCGGATGATTTTTTTATTTCTACCTAGTACCTTAAAAAATTGAGCATCAAGTTGGAAACACGAAACGGTGTCCAAGAGATCTAGAGCGTTAGACTCGTATTTCACAAGAGCAATGGTGATAGTTTGAAATTCGATCAAGTGCGTTGGATGCTATTTTCATTATGTTGCTTTTCTACCCTCTTTCCAGGCTAATACGATAAGTAAATTCTCTTGGATAGGCTATTAATATGCCCAGTTATAAACATACGTCTTAAAACAAAAACAAGCAAACTAAGAACGAAAGAAACTAATGCGCTACCTGTAGTAAGATTATGGCAGGAAGGACCGTATCTGACAGTTACAAAAGTTACTAAAATTACTTTCATATATTCATACGTACGTAAAGTCGTTTAATCTGCAGCTGTCAACTTTGCTAGGTAACAATAACTATAAAATAATACGAAATAATATTGTAAACTACTTTCGACGTGGACAGCCAAAAAATGTGTTTGTGTTTCTAAAAGTCGTTCTTACCATAATCCTAATATAAGTAGAGTTTAATAGGTTTGGGTAAAATGGAACTTTCACAAAATACAAAGTTTTTTTTTACGGTCAACGTTGAAAATATTTTCCTTTATTATTAAAGATTATTTCATAGATAATTACATTAGCTATAAAAAGTTTCAGTTAAAGATCACACGACTTGACGTATGAATATATATAAATTGTTTTAGTCACGTTTACAGCTGTAATAAGAGTGCCTTTTTATATTTTTATGTCATTACCACTGAGCAATGTTTGAATGTTTGTTTTGATTTTCACAACTCGAGTGGAGGCACATGCTAAAAAGTGCTGGCGTATCGTATATAGCGTAATGAGCTAGAAAGATTGAAAGAGAATGCTGACCATTCATAACAATATTTGATCTAGTGGGCCAGGAAAGGGGCTATAGCGAGCTATGAAAGTTTTTTTTTATATCGAGGCTGTCACAATTCTATCGACGTCGGACCATTAGCAGACTACATCTTCGGGTCGTCAGTAGCACTTGTCTTAGAGGGCATCCGTCGAGCCCAGGCTCCCGAGATCTATTTCTGTAGGGGTCACGCACGGTGTCAATCAATTCCATCGGTCTACATTTCCACGAGTTAAGCCAGTACTTCCACGAGCGCGGGTGTCCAGTCTCTATATTTCTTTACCTTTCATTTAACATCACATTTTTTATTATCTTTTAGTAACTTCTATTAAACCGAAATTCGTAACCCTACATGTTATTTCGAACCCACACAATTACCTTGCCTGCAACCTAACCCCTCCTGACAAATCAAGTCCACGAGGGTTAGGTCGCGACATAAAATATAGCTTTTGGGTGAATTTTAATTGAGAGTGTGAGTGAAAAAAAAATTCGGACAAGATTTGGATATATGACCCGCTTCAGTGGCCGACGATTCTAGTGTTAGAATGGACGGCTGAAGACGAGAGATCGGGGTTCAAATCCCAATCAGATCTACTGAAGGTGCTATTAACTAAATAATTTCCCACGCTGTATATCAGGCTGTTGCTTTAGGAGCTATAAACAAACATGCAAAATTAAAAGTGTGTGTCTTATCTCTAATTTTATTGGGCGTCACTTAATATCGCTGTGCCAAAGTACCAAATGATTAAGGAGCTTCAAACGCGTACGGTTTTTTTTCTTCAATGAAACCATTTTATTGTTTGTTACATGCTCTTTGTACAAACTTTCAAATGACAAGATTGAAACTGGACTGGTCTGGCAAAATGACCAGATATATTTATGACGACGACGCGCTTGAATGCCCTTTCGAATATAGAATATGGCCTTCTGGGGCATACAAGACTCAATGACTGGGCAGTGCAATCCCCCAAACCTTTAACCCTATAAAGAACACTAACAAAACAAGCGCAGCTGCTAGACTGGACGTATACATTAGTACTCCCTTCCCCCCTCCACCATCACACACCAGCTTGCTAACACCATAAAAAAATACGGTTTAAGTGTGGTCAAACGAACTTTGAATTATTTTAGAAAATTATTTTTTCACTGCCGCATTTTTACTACCCGTCCGAGAAACATTTATTAAAAAAACTTAGCACCGCGTCTTGCTACCCGTTTGGGTTATACACTTATGTACCAAATTACGTTAATATGTTAGGAATGAAGGAGGTCGAATTTATAGTGTACCCGCATTTGCGTGGACGGATAAAGGAAAATCATTTAGGGAAAATCACCCTTAGTACATTCGACCGGGATTCGAACCCCGATCTCCCCATCAACGGCAGTCCAGTCTACTGTGTCAGTAACGCGTTAGAAACATGCAGCCACCGAGGTGGGTGCCAAAAATTAAATTGTAAAAATAATTAAAAACTCTCTTGGATACCTATAAAACTAGGCAAAAAAATCAAATTATTGTGAACACATTTAGTTCGTCACCTTAATTCTAAAAGCTTTTCTGTTCATTGAAGTTTATTTTTGTGTTTTTGAAGTTTTCGGGGGAGAAAATCGGCCGGGAAACTATGTATTAGGTTAATAACAGCTGAGAGCGTGTCTGCCTACTGAGATAAGAGTCCCGGGTTCGGTTCTCAGTATAGCCTAAAAAGTTTCATTGATAAAATGTGTGTTTCCCCTAGGTGAGAGTGTAAGAAACACGAATTAAGGAATAGTATTTTTACAGTTTTTATATCAAACAATTTTTTGGCCAAAATAAATCAAATATTTCTCCAGTAGAAACACAAAGTTTATTTTTATTCACATTGTAACCTCAACAGTTGTTGAATATCTGTCAAAGGTGTCCTGGAATTTAATGACATCTTTTTTCCTTAATTTAAAAAATGTATCATCTGATGCCGCTATGGACACTATGTGAGGAAAATTAAATTACATGTTTCTAGTGGAGCAATATTTATTTATTTTGACCAGAAAAATGTTTTGTTATAAAAACCACAAAACTCCTCACCTTTTCTCGCGTTCCCTACACTCCCACGTGAAGGACCGTCGTTACGAACGACTACGGACCGCCAATCACATGATTGTATAAACACACATGAGTATCAATGTGCGAATCGAAATGAAACGCTCACCATTTCATTAAATATTACGTTATTTTAACTAAAAACATTGAATAAAAAAATGAAGATGATTATTTTGTTTATAGAATTTGCCGGGATAGTTTTTTCTTTTCGATTAATTTTGTTGGAAAGTGTATTATATTTTCTCATTGGTCGACACAAAATAACGTGATTAAGGAGCTGGAGAGCGTACAATAAAGTTGAAATTCAGGTGGACTTAAGGATTATAAAGATATGGATCTTGTGGAGTATGTATAGCCCGATTTTATTACGAATAGTCTTCTGAAAGGACTTTTCCTTAAGAGAACCCTGATATATACAATAAAACTTATTAAATTCAAAGTCCAAGGGATATTTAAAGAAATTCTAAATATCCTAAATTCGAATTAATCATTTTTATGAGTATCGATGCAGCTGGTACACAATAAATTAATAATCTCAAAATATGCTATATACAATCACACACATTTTATAGTATGTTCTATAAAACACACATACTCAATATATATACATAAATAAAAAGAAAATTTCGAGCACAAAATATAAATAACCCTGGAAACGAACACACGAAAATTGCAGAGTTAAATAAGTTGTTGCACTTAGATGATGACATTACGATGGTAAAAATTAGTGATATTGGTTTGTATCTTGACTCAATAAACTTTTTTTTTTTAGTTCACTGATTGCATTAAAAATGTTGTATTTCACGTCTGGTTGGGATTCAGTGAATCATCTCAGTTTTTCCATCATTGTAGGTGCTTCCCCTATGCTTCAATAACTCAAACTTTACTTGACATTTTTGGCATATGGGAAGGGGGGGGGATTTGATAACGATAGTTAAGTTAGGTTTGAAATAAGTACAAACTCGAATAAATTAACAATGTACGGGATAATATTCGAATTATCCAAATATGTTCTTCTAAATTTCGAATTAAATGGTTTTTTAACCATTTATTTAAGCAGAAACTTCATGGGCAACCATAGTGGATTAGAATTATCCAACTATCCAATGGCAAATTAGTCGTATCCTTATGTAGAAGAACTCAAAAAGCCCTTCCAGATGGTTATTCACAAGAAATATAGGCTATAGACGAGATTTTACCCAACCTAACAAAACTTAACCTTAAATTGATAGACGCACGAAGGGTTGAAAAGCATAAACGGCGAAAATGGAAGGGGCGAATAAGGAAGACAAGTTGCGACCACGAATTCTCCCGCGATTTCTTTGAACTGTATATTCGATCGAACACAATAAAAAGAGGACATTTCTGGAGCAAAAGGCAAGAAGAACGAGAAGGTCACTTTTAGCGTGACGTCAGAAGTAGTTTCCTCTTCACGACGATAAGAAAGTGTTTTTTTTTTTGGGTTTGTTCACTTCCCAGGAGGCGGAGTGCGATAATGGTTGATTGTTTATGTCGCCGGAAGAATCTTCTCCGCTCGGTTGACAGTTTCCACTTCTCTTTAGGCTTGAAATTAAGAATCGATTCCGGCCTCTCTTCGGTGGTCGAATGGTCTAGAGCAAGAACGTCGAACTCGCGCGCGTAATCCATTGATTTTGTGCGGCCTCCGCGGACCTTATGATGAACCATAATGCAATGCGACCTTACTATCCTTTTTTATTAACACCTAGGAAATACAAAATTTAGGAATGTGATATTTGGGGGTTTGGCATAATTTGGGAAACTCAAGTCTGTGAGGTTGGTGTGCCAACAGGGCTACTCTTAGCAGACGTATAGGTGCTTTGGTCAAAGTTAATTTGTGGGGTCTCCAGTTATCTGCCTCACTTCCCCCTACCCTCACCCCAAAAAGTTTTTTTATTAATGTTAGTAAAGTAGTTTGCACCGATATACAAATTTTCAGCCGTATAAGGCATCAAGAAACGACCTAAAAGGTAAACACATAGTAATAATTAATGCTAGAAGCAATGTTTTTATACAAATAAGGGCTGATTTCTCCCCAACCCTTATTTCGAATTTCTTCCCCAACGTTCTTGATCGGTATATAGGCACAAAGAACTGTGCTAAGTTTGAATTAAATCGGTTGATGCGTTCAAAAGTTATCGTGAGGCATACCCAACACAGACAGACACACAATTGCAAACAGGTGGAGTTAAAACGGAGAACTCACATCACCCGTTCAATAAATCATAACACATAATTATGGTTTTTTTTATATACTCTGACAATATTTGATAAATAGCCTATACAGGCAGATTACTATACGAGAGATCAAGCAAACCCCCCTCTGCTCACCCAACATGTTTCCCCCCACTGTCACCTAACAAGCGAGGGGAGAGGGTGGCGCAGGGCCACGAGGATGCACTGTTTGAGCACCCCTAAGGGTGGATCTGTGTACCAAATCTATGCTTTTTCTTCCACATGGATCAATCCACAAAAATTGTTGAAGCTACGCACTGTGTGAAATATTTGACAATTTTTTCTCACATGGAATTAAACCAAACAACAATTTATTTTAAAAATGACTTTGGCATCAGATTTAAAGCCCGACATTAACACACCACTGTTGCAAATTAAAGGTTGCAAATATTCGATAAAACATGAATAGGGTTTGTCTTATTGTTTTAGATTATTATTATTTTTATTTTTTTTGTAATTTTCAGATACAGAACTGGAATTATTATTTTTTACTTAATACACCCGCTTCAGTGGCCGCGTGGTCTAACGCGCTATTCTCGCGGTAGACTAGACTGCCAATGACGGGGAGATCGAGGTTCGAAATTAGGTCTGGTGTACAGAGGGTGTTTTTTACAAAATTATATTCCACTTTACCTCTACGAAAATGCGGATACCCTTCCTCTAAATATAACCTACCTAATCCCTAAAACCATTAGCGGAATTACTACATAAGCGTATAACCCGAACGGGTAGTTAGAACTGGTGCTAAAAACATTAGACAGTACAGGTTTTATTTTGGACTATGGTCCCCCTCAGTATCTACCATTTTCAATGCTGTCCTTAAAGCCCGTATCACACGACACTAGCTCGTACTTGAAATCCAGTGTGCTAGCTAGCGCTAGCTAGCACGTCATCATCTAGCGTCGTGTGAATCAGAAAAAGTATACTGGTTCTGCCACTTGGTACTGGCTACCATACTAGTTCTGAGGATAGAACAGGCGCTATTTTCGTACTAGTTCTGACACTAGTCTGTGTAATTCGACCAATCAAAGCGCGCTGAGACTTTGTGAGTTTGTGTGGAGAAATAATAGAAATGGCGCCGACATGGTCATCGGATGTTATTTTGTTGTTGGCAGAAAATTATTCTAAATATCCTTGTTTATATAATACCAAATTTCCACAATATGACAATATATTAAATATATATTTAATTAAAAACATGTCATCTAAAAATGACAAACTGTGTTCCAGACCCAAATTTAATCTAAATAAACTTGATAGCATGCCAACTTGGGTGGTTGCTTTTTTAGAATATAAAGTGTGCGTAGGCCTAAAAAAAAACATGTGTGTGTTAAGGATACTGTACTTGGACACCCATAGTCTTAGGTGCCTCTGACCACATCGTAAATAAATGAATACAAATTTGGGGAGATACTAAACGTTAGAGTCACCCTGAATGTATCCTACCTAACCTCCGAATGTATCATTTTCAGTATCCCGCGATCATTATTTCGTCTTTCCAGCCAGTTCCGTGTCCATATTCTTTTCCTACGCTCCCTCTCATAATTTTCAATATCATTATTAATAATTAATTCAGCTGCTTCACCCAAAATTAATAGTTGATGTTCCATAAATATTTGCACTAGAACCTAGTACCAAACTAGCAGCGTGTGAATACTCTAGTCCCGTTTCTATTGTACTAGCTAGTATACAGATATCTAGGCGCTAGCTAGCACACTTGATTTCTAGTACAACCAAGTGTCGTGTGATAGTAGCTTAAGATCAAACAAGTGTGACACACCTGGTGTGACGCTCTATTCCTGACCCCGTTTCACGCCCCTATCCCCCTTGTAACACCAAGTAGACATTAGATCTCACCCCACTGTCCTCCCTCATAAGAGTGTTACGTGGCTCTCTGTTGACCCCTAAGGCAGTGGCTCCCAAACTGTGAGTCGCTAACAGATTTTTGGTGAGTCGCGAGAAATTTTTGAAATGGGAAAATTTTGTAAGAATTTGAAATGAAAATAAAAAATATAGAAAAGTGAAAAAAAATAACAAAACGGGGGATGGGGGGTAATGAAGCGCATTGTATATTGAAAGTGGTATCGTATTTCACGTTTGTGATTGTGATGTCGACGTCAATGACGTAATCAAAAGGAACCGGAAACAAACGCACCCATAGCATACGCTTCTTTAAGAGAAATAGATAATTTAAAACATATATAAAATATGTATATACTGGGGCTCGAACGGTCTTTCTAGTGTTAAACTGGATTGCCACTGATGGGTATATCGGGATTCGAGTACCAGTCGGGTGCAGAAAGGGTGATTTTTCTCTAGGTCTACGTGGCTTCTCACTCTACCTCCACGCGCTGATACATTTAATCTAAAACTACACCTTCCTCATCCCAATCACACTAGCGTAACTAATATAAGGCTACGCGTACCAAGAGAGAGTAAAAAACGTTTAATATAAAATACAAGAGGTTCTAGCTAGAGTGTGACGTGAATGATCTAACTTGTCTTCCGAATAAATTAGAACCGTGTGTTGCTTTCAAGTACAGTCTACTCCAAAGCAATGTGGAACTCTTCGTACTCTACAGTTGCCCATGACACCTTGCTAAATTTTAACCAATTGGCCTATTGAATCGAATTTATAGTGCTACTTCCTACATTTTTCTTTAGAAACCAAACGAAAGCGAAATTAATGATTGATTTTTACTTTCTCTCTATCTTACAGGTAGAGAAAGTATGGTGATCGTCAAAAAAATCGAACTCGAGATTTTGAATATTCCGTTCAGAAATCTTACGAGTTTATAGAAAGAGAGAGAAAGTCTGTGCGGTGTGCCGTACCATTTATTTTTTTGTGCACGTCATTTAACTCATACTCTCATTTTGGTAAGAAGAACCGTAGTTACTAAAACAATTTTAATATATATCTATTTATTGTTTAAGCACCGTGTCTTACCACCCGTTCGTTATACGCTTATGTACTAATTACGGGTGATCTGGAGGTCTAGGGGTAAGGAGTCGGACTTCTGTGCTGGGGGCCCGGGGCTCAATCCTCGGTTCCGGCACAGATTTATCTGATTGCCAAACCCTTCCTTCACTTGTGAATGTGTGGAATGCCAGGCCTCCACCGTGGTTCGGATCCCACGTTAAACTGTAGGTCCTCCATTTCATCTCACAATCATCCTACCATTACACATTAGCGTAAGTGCGGATAACCCGAAAGGGTAGTAAGACGCGGTGCTAATAATAATAATAATAATAATAATAATAATAATAATAATAATAATAATAATAATAATAATAATAATATTAATAATAATAACGCTAATGGCTTAGGGATTAGGTAGGTTATATATAAAGGAAATGTACCCTCATTTGCGTGAATAAAATTAAACCAGTTTGAAAAAACCCTCAGTACACCCAACCAAGATTCGAACCTCGATCTCCCCATCATCGGCAGTCAAGTCTACTGTGAGAGTAGCGCGTTAGACCATGCAGTCACCGAAGCGGGTTTCAATATATTAATACATCAAGTCATGTAATCTGCAGATGTCACTATCAACACCTATAAAACAACACAAATTATATAGTAAAATGTTATCAATGTTGGCGGGAAAAAAGTTTGAATTTTCTAAACTGTTCTTCAAACCAAAATCAGACTTTACCTATTCGGAATATCATATTATTTATAATAATTTAGGGATGAATAAGGTAGAATGTGTAGGAAATGTACACATATTTTCGTAGAGGGAAGAAGTGGGGACAGATCCAGGGGAAAAAAATTGCTAGGTAGGCATACACCCGAACGGGATTCAAACCCCGATCTCCCCGTAATCGCCAGACCAGTCTATCGCGATAGTGACTTCTTGGAGACCATTATAACACTGAAGCGGGTGACTGGAAAATTTAGTTCATTTTCAAATACAAACATTGATTAATATTACTTAACAAATCCTTATCAGTGGGCACGCATACAATGGCGTCAGTCTCATCTTGTATGGTTTGTCGGTGAAGGGGGAGAATTCGTGGTTTAAATCCTGGACGGGCCAAAAGTACAATTATTTTTTTTCTTTCCAAAATGATTTGCCACTCTACTTGTTAGCAAATTTGGATACGTTTACTCCAAATTTTTCCCTTTCTCACCCCCACCTTATTAATGTAAATGTGCCGATAGCCCGTAGAGATAGTAAAATCCTAAGCAAGGGGTAAGTTTTTTTACTTTTCGTGAGGAAATTTGTTTATAATATCTCCATAGTTCCGTTTCCTTCTGATTAGGAACGCAGGAAATGGCATTGCAACTATTGGCCTACGCCTCTCACGAGTTCAATTAACTTTTACTAAGAAGACTCGTTACTCCCAGGATGAGTCGTCATCATAAGGAGGGAGCGTATAGAACACGAGCTAAGGGCAGTATTTTTGCAGTTTTTATGGCAAAACGTATTTTGCCAAAATAAATCAAATAATTCTCCGGTAGAAACATGGAGTTTAATTTTCTTCACACGGTTGTATCAACAGTTGTTGAATATCTGTCATGAGAATAGCGACATTAAATGATAGACTTTTTAAATGAAGAGAAAAAGTTTACATTTAATTCCAGGACACCCTTGACAGATTTTCAACAACTAATGAGGTCACCTTGTGAATAAAATTAAACTACATGTTTCTACCGAAGAATTATCTAATTTATTTTGCCAAAAAAATTTTTTTATATAAAAACTGCAAAAATACTTTTTTCTCGCGTCCTCTACACTCCAATGTTAAGGCTCATATTTTATTATAAAACATTTTTGGGGACAAGATAAATAAAAGATTTCTTCAGTAGATACGACTTAGTTTGATTTTATACCAGTTTTAATTTCAACAGTTCTTAAACCTGTCGTAAATTTAGCAGGGCCGGAAGGCTAAGCCGTAAACTTAGCCAACCCCAAGTTTAAGGGAGGCTTTGGGGGGCACAGGCCCCCAACCGCCGCAGGCGAAAAGATTTCACAAACATAAATGCCCCTAGAAACTATTTGGAGCATATTTTGATGGTTACTAAGGCAGAAACTTATTTAGCACACTTCCCCTAAAATTCAAAGAAATTACAAAGGGCGCAGTAGATTTTCCCAGAAGACTCATAGTTTGAAAAAAAGTTTTAACATAATAATGATATAAAATCAATTAGTTTATTTAGAATTGCGTTGTATAAAACTTTACCAAAAAAATAATTATTTTGAATATTTTCCCATGAAAAGCAGTGCCGGAATGGCGGACCCGCTCCACTACACCCCTACTAAAAACAAATCTTGAATACATAGGCTTAGATCAGAGGTTGGCAACCTTTTGGGGCACAAATTGACATATTGACTTATCAAAGTTCCCGCGATCAGTGTTTCTTCAAACTACTTTTTTTTTTTTTTATCAATACATCTTATTTTTATTCCTTGGATCTTATATTTTCTCAAATACTTATGTTCCCACCGTTAAAAAAAATATTTTTGATCAAAATGAGCCTTTTAATATTAAACTATTTAAATTTCCTTTAACATTATCAATATGATTTAATATTAGACTAAACATTTCTTATAACACAGTCGATTATAACCGATCAAGGTCACATTAAAATATTATTTTAAATTACTTTACAGCCTGTGTATGAGAATTTAAAAGACTTAAGAGATCGATTTTCAATGACAATATGGTTTTTTTTCTCACACGATCGACTGAAAATTGCCACTAGATCGACCCCTGCCTTAGTGATCTTCGAATAAAAACTTTTAAAAAACTACTTGATAAAAAGTCTTGTTCAAATCCCGGGATGTACTGTACATGACAAATATTCTATAATAATTTGTTGAGATAGCATGTGGAGGAAACTAAACTAAACGTATACTACTGAAGTGTGTTTTATTTATTTTGGCCGAAAAAGGTTTTAAAAAAAACCACTCTAAATATACGAACAGCCTAACCTGCCCCTACAGCGATTATAGTGGAATCGCCATCAAAAGAAACCTCGTAGAGAATTTAAAACTAGATTTAAACTGGCCAACTTTTATCAAATGTCAATCACCATATAAAGGTCAATATATTTAGCATCAAGTCCTACTACCCGTCCGGTTTATTCATCTATGTATTATTTACGCTAATGTGTTAGGGATGAGGAAGGTCACATTCAGAGGAAGTTTACTCACATTTGCGTGGAGGGAGAGTGGAAAACCACCCTCAGCATACCCAACTAGCATTCAAGCCTCAATATCCCCGTCATCGACAGTCTAGTACATTGTGAGAGTGGCGCCTTAAGAGTCTTAGACAGTGATTGAGGGGGTCAGTCACTATATTTAAGTTACAGCTTACAAGATTGGCGGCGTCTCTAAGAATATATTGATTGGTGCAGAACACATGGTTTGATTAACAGGTCTACATAAAAGTATATATTTACTTGTTAGAGAGGTTTATTTTTATGTCGATCTGACTATAAAATGCGGTGATGAGGCATCCAACCAGAGTAGATCCTGATTTTGGTAGGAAGAACCATATTTGGTAGTTACTTAAGTATACTTAAAACGTCGTGTGTAGATCAACTCTCTCTATATATATAGTTTCGTGTAGAGCCAGACCACCGAGAACGGGGAGATCGAGGTTCGAANACCTTCCCAATTCCTAATCCATTAGCGTAATTAGTGCTTTAGCGTATAGCCCAAACGGGTAGTAAGACGCGGTGCTAGACGTATAAAATAAATAAATAAATATATATATATTTACAAACAAAAATACACATCTTCCCCTTTTTTTAAAAAAACTGCCTCGAGTCTTATTGCTCGTTGAGGCTGTTCTTAACATACTATGTCTATGACCGCAGGATAAAAAAGGTGAATTTGAAATAAGTGCACCCACATTTATCTAAAAATATGTTGGTAAACACATACACACCTCTTTCAATGTCCCTGGCTAAGATCCTAAATTAAATATTAAAATTAAAATATTCTTTCGTAAACAAATAATAACAGAATTTGTTAGAAGAAGGCTAAATATAGAACCCCTATTCCATCAAACTTAGTCTCACAGCTCCGCAAATATGTTTAAAAAGTCGTCGAAAATGAGCTTATGAATTTTCACACATATATTTATATTGATATAATTAAAACTATAGGGTTGTTAAGCAAAATGAGCTCTGTTGAAATCTTTCGACTTTATTTTGGCGTAAACCATAATTTGAAATAAAGCCTCGTAGAAATAAATATTGCGCTAGAGCTAAACTTCTGCGAGACAATTTCTCGCTTTCCGAGGCAGCCCCCTTAAAGTCTTTATTTATGTGTTCATCCATCAGACACCCTTTGTAAAAACTAAAAACTCTGTGAATGTAATTTGCCCACAAAGTATTCGCGCGTGCCATAAGTTGAATAGCCCTGTTTACGTTTTCGACACTGTGAACTCTCGGTAGTACGTCGCGCACCCCCTAAAATCCTTCGCATGCCCTTTAGGGGTATGCCTACCAGTGTTTGGGAAACAACCTTGTAGAGCGGTAGTTCTCAAAGTGTGGTGGGCGTACCCCTAGGTGCACGCAAGCAGCTCTCAAAGGGAAAATGGCAAGAGAACCAAACGTGGCGGGGAATTTTCGAGGTGATTGAATTTTTTTTTCCTTTGATTACCTGATATTTGTCATTTGGGGAAATTTTATCTTAGGGCTACATTAGACGTTTAATCACGACCAAGGAGTTTAATCTATGAATAAGTTTGAGAATGTTTAGAGCATATACACGTACTGTAGTTTCTATAACACAGAACACAATCTTGAGAACCATAAGTATTCGCAAGGATGCAGGTTTGTGTCTTTCTTCTCTGGGAAAATGTTAATTTTGTTCCGTGTCGGGAACAATGCTGGGGAAAACGTGACCTTGAAGTCTGAGAATCACCGACATTTAAAAAAACTGGTTATGAAGTGTATTTGGGTTAGTAGTATTAAGATTTTCTTTTAAAATGTGATGCTGGAGAAGACTTGAGAAGATCAGGACAAACTGGGTGACAAATGAACAAATCCTAAGAAGAATGGGTGAGAAGAACACAATTTTGGATGTGATTATTCGGTGACTGCGTTATCTGATAGCTCGTGATCTTAATTGATCACTCATATGTATGTAGCTGATGATTCCGCACGTCCATCACAGACTCTGCCTTAAAATATGAGTGAAGACTGACCCTTGGCACATGACGATTCCTGTATAGCTCAGTGGTTAGAAAATTGGCATACTAGCCCACAGGTCTTGGGTTCGATTTCCGTGTCCAGGTGTCATTTTTCAACTAAAGAATGTGATATTTAGATGCGGCTATAAACGTAATTTACAAGTATAATAGGTTGATTATTTCATCCATCATTGCTTCATTGAGTTATTCAGAAAATAAATGCTAGATTCAAGGTTTTGAAAATCGAGTCAATCAAATTTCGAATTTTATTTTTAACGTTAACATTCATGATAAGATGTTAGTACTTTTTTCCGAAACATTCACAAAACCTTTTACAATATTTACACCCGTCTCGAAGTTGGCTAACGCGGTAGTCGTGTTGAGCTCGACTCCCGAGGACGGGGAGATCGAGGTTCGAATCTCGGTCGGGTGAACTGTGGGAGGTTTTTCCTAAATGGTTTTCCACTCTATCTCCTCGCAAATGCGGGTTCACTTACTCTAAAATTCAACCTTCCCAATTCCTAATCCATTGACGTAATTAGTACTTAAGCGTATAACCCTAACGGGTAGTAAGACGCGGTGCTAAATAATAATAATATTAATAATACAATATTTACCCCTTTTATAATTTTTTTAAACGTTTTTTTTATCTCCAAGTCTTACTACCTGTTCAGGTTATACGCATATATAATTTGTACTATAGTGGGGTAAGGATGAGGAAGGAAGCATTTTAGAGGTAATTTGCGTGGAAGGAGAAAGGGAAACCCTTTAGGATAAACCACCCTCAGTAGAACCGACCGGGATTCAAACCCCAATCTCCCGTTCATCAGAAGGCCAGTCTAACACGAGAGAGACCCCTTAAGACCATTCGGCCATTGAAGCAGGTTATTTTTTATAACTGTTTCTCATATTTAGCGCAGTTGATGATTATGTTAATCAAATGTGAGGGTTGAAAACGTTAAGAAATCCTTCATTACCTAGGAATTGGTGTGTTATTTAAAAAAAATAGGGCTCGGGCACAGACAATTCCTTCTCTGTGGGCTCGGGTCAAAATTGAGGTGGAAGGAATCATCAATATACCTTTATAACATCTTTTAAAAAATAATTCTGTTTTATAGATTTAAAAAAATTGAATGAAACAGTAGAATTAACTCATTTTTAACCAAGTTTAACGCGAAAGGTCACAGTTCTAAGATCAAAGTAAATGATTAGAAACATTCCGACACCTTAGCTCAGTTTGTAGCGTGTCTGCCTACTAAGCTAGGGTCTCGGATTCGATTCCTTGCATGGCCGAAAATTTATTATTGATGAAAATATGGGTTTACCCTTTCACATTTATAAATTAACGACCGGGGACTTGATGTTGTGCCTGTCCTAGTCTTAAGTTATATTATAAGGCAGCGGTTCTCAAACTGGGGTACGCGAGCAGCTCTCAAGGGAAAGATGGCAAAATAATAAGGGACGTATGGAAAAGCCTAATTGTTGGCAGTTACCGTTAACTGGTTATTACCACCCCACTTTTTCCTGTATTTTCTCGGCTGTAGACAGATTTCTGAGACTTGACTTGACTTTACTTGACTTGACTTGACATCTTCTACATTAGCAGTTTAAGATGTCTTTCTCAACAACATATCTCTGTCAAAGTGGTTTTTCATCCGTGGTGTACCTAAAAATAAGTACTGCAATAGGCTAAATTTGGAGCCGGACTTCCTCTTGAAAGTTTCAACTGGCCAACCAGACATCAAAAATTGTGCCAAGCCATGCAGCCCTCTCACTGAAAAACTTTGAGATTTATAATATATCAACTCCAGAATTACAATTAAAAATTTTGATTTGATTGATTTGTGCTTAGGTTTACTTTTTTCTTTATTTTTGAACGAATTTGTGAAGAAAATGTATAAAACTTTTCTACAGACTTTTTAGAGTAAAATAATGGTATTTTAACTGATCATAACGATTCTCAATAAGAGATAGAGGCTATAACCTTTGTATTCTCACACATTTGAAATATTATGATATACGAGTATTTTTTACCAATAGATTAAATAGCTCAATAAATTACCATGAAGTTATATTTTTTAAAGCCTGTCATTTGGAATTTTTTTTATCTTAGGGGTACATTAAACTTTTAGTCATGGCCAAGTGATACAATCTAAAAAAGTTTGAGAAACGCTGTTTTAAGGCATTTGAAGCAACGAAAGGCCTAGCCAGCCAGTAGTGGAAAAAATATGTTTTGAATAGGCCATAGGCCTAGAAGATAAAAAAAGTTAGAAACACAGATAAAAAAATATACGGCTTCAGCCTGCAACTAGGCCATATCGACCGCCCGCCATCTATTGGCGAAGATAGTGCCAACTTCTGTTAATAGAGGATGTCATGTGGTCAGTACAACGAAACCTCCGGCCATTAATCTCAGTTTTCTAGGCCAAGACCCTAATTTTTCATTCAGGTAGTTTCTCATTTGACCTCACGAGGCTAGAGTTGGACCCCGTCACAATTTATAGGAAGTGAACCCGCATTTTCGTGGAGGGAGAGTGGAAAACCATTTAGGGAAAACCACCTCCAGTTCACCCGATCGAGATTAGAATCTCAATCTCCCCGTCCTCGGCAGTCTAGCTCAACAAGAAACTAGCGCATTAGCCAAACTCCGCCACCGAGGCGGGTCGCCGGGGATCGAGTCCGGGAACTATGGATAAATATATATCAAGCTTTCCTTAAATAGAAAAAATAATATAAAATAATGTCATAACAGAAAATATAATTATTATTTTTTGTGGTTTGGTAGCTTCAAAACTGCTGTTCCCGTAAGAAATACAACAGCGTGCGGATATTTTCCTTCGAGTAATTGGTGCCCTTAAGTCAATATTGCAGAAATGAAATTATTATGACTAAAGGAGCAATTTTTTATTACTAATTTAACATCAAAGATTAGCTATTTTTGTGAAATCACATGCTAGGCTTAATTGTCAAGAAAATTATTATATTGTTTTGGAAGAGTATTTTACAAGAGTAAATAATATATATATATATATTTACTAGTCACGTGTTCGTGCCATGTTAATGTGCTATGCGTGTAGTAGGCCAAGAGACTGCAAGACATTGTATCTTATAAACTGAAAGAAGTGTATAAGTCCATCCAAAGAGGATGAGATTAACTACCTTTAATAGTCAATTTTGCTACAATTATAATTTGTATGTGTAGTCAGGATATAGGCCTATTAATTGTCAATGCACATCATTTAGAGTCATTCAAATAAAATTTGAAATAAGAGTTTCATGGAGGTTGGGAGAATTTAATTTTTGGGGTGAGGGGGTTCCAAAATGTTAAGTTTATGACATGATGTTAAGACTTACTATTAAACCTTAAGAAATAAGAACATTATTATTTTATAAGGTAGTGGTGGAATTTTATTTGTATAAGAGGGGAGAGGGAGGCAAGTAACGAAAAGGTTTTTTAAAGAATTTCTATCCTCCTCACTCTCAGTTAATTTTAGAAAATTATACTCTTTTAACAACTATTTAAAATAATGGTCGCCCGAAATTTTTTTAAAATTTGGATACTATTAGAAGCTATTTGGAGTAGTCTCCTTAGGGAATTTTTGAAAATGTTTAAGCTTATAAAAACTATTTTAAGTGTTGCTCACCAGATTTTTTTAAATAAATTAATTATATCTCTTAGAATATATTTGAATTGGTCCTCACACAGAATTTTTTTTGAAATTTGGAATGCCCTTGAAGTTATTTAGAGTGTTCTTTGCCTGAATTTTTTTTTTTTTTCGAAAATTAGAAAACTCTAAAAGCTANACACATTTTTGAAAATTGAATGCTTTTAGAAGCTAATTGGAGTGGTGTTCACGAGGATTTTTTTTAATATAAATATTATATGCATATAAAAGCTATTTGGAATGATTCCCTACAGGTATTTCTTTTAGAAAAGAATGCCTCTAGAAGCCATTTAGAGTAGGCCTAATATTCACCTGGAAATTTTGTGAAAATTAAATGCCTATAAAAGCTACTATGTGATTTTTGAAAAGTGAACGCCTCTATAAGTTATTTAAAGTTTGATACAAGGTCATCTTAAAGCTTCATACTAAAAACTTCGGAACATTTCTGGATGGTAGATGGGGGGAGGGGGGGGATTAAACCCCATGACCCCTCCATCTCTTCGCCCATGAAAAGTATATATGTATTTTAATCTAATAAAAAAAACTTGTTTGGACGCAGGATTTCAATTAGGTTTAACACTACACTACGCACGGAAAACATGAAATCCTAGTTTTTATTCGAATTTTGTTTACAGTAAAGTCATTGTTGTGAATGAATATATTTAACTTGCCGGCGGTAGAAATCGTGATCGTTTAATTTCTGAAGAGGAGGAAATGTTAAGCCTGTAAGACAATATTTAGTAGTTTCCCGAAAGATGTATCGAGGTGTGTACAAACTACAACTTCACAAACGGAAAAATATTGTATTAATTTAAATCTTATGGCGTCAAAGAAGCGCGATTATTGAACACGGACAGCGAATGTCTATTTCTGAGCTTTCATTTGAATTAAATAGTTATTGTGTGTATAAATAAATTGCAAGCTAAGCTTATGAATTAAAATAAAGACTTGTTTAATATTTGACACAATATAAAAGTCACATAATAGACCGTGTTGATAAAACCACCACGTTTTTTTTTCTTTGATAAATTTTTGCTTAATAAATGAGATTCTAATTGATTTTACCGGGAAGTAGTAGGGGGAGATGTGTAACAATACTTTACGACATTCTATAATTAAATATAGGACTTCGATTCAACCATTTATTCAACACTACAGTACTTTTGGCTAGAAAATATACCAATAAAATTTAAAATATTACACAGTGTTTCAACTGGTACATCGCTTTATTAAGATATAATAGATTAATATTTTCTTAGAAATTGTGGGAAAATTGAGTTTATTGATTATGGGCGAAATAATTTTTATAAATACTATAATTACGAATACGTACTTTTTTAAGAACTTCTTGAACATCATCCTCACTCCAATCTTGAATTTCTTGACGCGCTGAAAAGTGATTTTTTCTTGACATGGCGTTTTGAAAAAAATAGAACAGGTGAATCACCTGTATTATTTACTAACTTCACTTGTTTAGATCATTCCTACCAAGCGGTTAAAATATTTATTCAATACAAAATCTAAATGAGCTGTATATTTATTTTAAGAGTACAACAATTTAGATCACACAGTTTATCGACAGCGTGTGCTTTCTTATCTGTCAGCAGAACAAACAAAAAAAGGGCGAAACAAAAACTGGAAACAGCTGTGTGACACACACTCGACACACGCCTGGTAACCTAGCAACAAAATATATAAAACAAGCTGTCCCAAAGTCTTCTTATTACATGACACACGACACACCTATGGATGACATTTCCATCATGACACATACACACGCTTCCGCCAGATACTTGAGCAGGGGGTGAGGTAACGTTTCACAGACTATGCTTTAATCATCAACAAAATACGTTAATTGCATTGAATCGATACATTCCTGTCACGAGCTGGAAGTGAGAGTTGATGCTCGATAGATCGTATGGTTTATAGTTATCACTAAAAGCTACTAGGTAGCTCTACTGGTCATTTCGACGGTGCAGATGTGGCAGAAGCTGGAACTACCTCGTTATTTTTATGGTAGCTTGGGTCCAGTCGAAATTTTGAACAGCCAAAGTATAATAATGACGCAATTCACTTTATGTATTTTTTGTAGCTGGCTATCACACTATTTTTGATATATTAATAATATAGCTCATAATTTAAATGCTTGGTTTCATATTAAAATTTATGGAACACCATAGTTTTTTTTTTACGATTAAATATATCAAAAAACTTTTTTAAATGATACTTCCAATAAAACATATTTTAAACGAAATTGAATGTTCTTTATTTATACATAACTCTATTCTGGGCTATAATCATAGATTTAACACATAGAGCTTTTCACTCTTCCAAGTGGAACTATGAAAAAATTGATTTAATATAGATTCAGAAATCTACATTCAAATAAAATGAAAGAAAAATATTTTTTACCTATGAATATGAGAGTTTAAATAATTTTGTTTAGATTAATTTGGCAAAATATTACATATCTACGTCCCCATGCTCTTGCCGCTGTTGATGTTTAGTGAACATGTTGATAGTTGATAAGGTGGGTGACATGACATTTGGTGACCACGTGGCTGGCTAGGCCTATGGATATGAACAGGTTCTGGTATATCGCGACTCCCAAAGGTAGTCAGTCAGTCTATTTGGCCCCTCCTGCTCCATTATCATCCACCTTTTCATTGTGTTGTGGACAAAGTGGTGCTCACCAGCCTGATTCAGTCGTATCACACCAACCGAAAAAGAATGCGTATAGGTTATCTGGTAGACTAAACATTAGAGGTGGGATGAGGGGGGACATGAGAAAAGCCAGCGATTTTGCCGTTTTTATGGTAAAACTTTTTTTTTTTTGCCAAAATAAATAAAATATTGCTCCAGTAGAAACATAAAGTTTAATTTTCTTCACATTGTGAAATCAACAGTTGTTGAATATCTGTCAAGGGTGTCTTGGAATTTAATGACAACTTTTTCTCTTCATTTAAAAAGTTTCTCATACTAATGCCGCTATGTTCAGGACAGATATTCAACAACTGTTGATATCACCGTGTGAAGAAAATTAAACTCTTTGTTTGTACTGGAGCAACATTTTATTTATTTTAGCCACATTTTTTTAGTCATAAACCCTGCAAAAAATACTGGTTTTTCATTGCGTCCCCCTAATATACCTTAAAAAAATTTCTACTCCCTATTCGTTAGTGCCAGGGCTAGCTTGTACTTTATAATCTAAGGCAGGGACTCCCAAAACTTTTTATCAGAATAAATACATGCTGGACCTCTCATATGAACGAACATTCACTAAAGACAGTTACATTTTACAAGTATAGAAAACCCGTAAAACATCGCATGTTTTGGCAAATGTACTTTATTGAGATTTGAAAAAAAAAAGGCAGTTCTTTTTAGTGATGCTATTAAAAGGGTGAAAAAACAAATAAAGAATATTATCAAACTGTCTCGCGAAGCCTAAGATATCAATGGAGGAACACAGTTTGAAATATGGTGCTCTAAGGGAAGAAGTTAAGGATAGTTAATATTTAGGAAATGCACCAGCATTAGACTGCAAAGAAGCACAAAACAATAACCAAGATATTTTTGTTTTTATAAAAAGTAAAATATGGTATCCCAGTTGTCAATACTTCAGTACACCAATTCGATCATAAAATAACACATTTATTAAGGCTTATATTGAGGTAACCGGCCCCGCGGTGTAGCGGTCAGTGCATCTGACCGCGACCCTTGGGGTCCCGGGCTCGATTCGCTGCTGGTTCCTTGGGTATTCCGAACGAGGAATTACCCCAACGGTCACCAGGGTTTGGTTACTCAGGCTTAAGTTAGGTTTAAGTGTTTCCACTGGCCCCACACTCACTATCACCCTCATAGCTCACTATCACCCTCATAGCTCACTATCACAATCCCTTCATCTCATTGGGACATGGAAAGAGCCTTCACAGAAAGGATGTACGATTAATACATCCGGATGTCCCCTGGGCAACGGTACCTTAGTACTGGCAAATTTTTCCAGAAATTGGTCCATAAATGTTGTAGCCTTGACGCGCAATATTATTATTTTATTCTGTACCCCATTACGTTCTATTATGAAAGTCCCTTACCACAGACTTGTACAGACAAATTTAAAATTTCTCAACTGTTAATCCCTACTCTACAAAAAATCCCAACTTCAAAAATCATTAAACATGATATGAGATTCGTTCTGTAGTAAATTGGAGAAGCTTAGTTAGTCAAGTAGTCTAGTAGCGCCGTCTTCAGTAAGCAGAGACAACGGCCGGTGGGTGTATGCCGAATGCGGTATGGAAACGAATCATAAGGAAACATGAGCTGTCCAGTGGCAAAATTTCACTCAGCCAGCAATGCTTGAAGTGGTAGCATTGTCAGCCAATGTTTTATTTATGGTTAAGTGTTTTTAGTTGTGACTTTCGTGGCTGCTAGACTGTCGCAGTTTTATGATTAAAATTATCATATGATGTACAGCCAATGCCTTAATTAGGGCTTTATTAAATGTTGAAGGCATAAATACAGTAGATGTTACGCAACATTTTATTGTTTTCTTATCGAAAGCTCTGACTGATGAGATGAGGACATTGAGGTTAGTGTTAATGTTTGACTTCTGAAATACACACTAATTTTTCTAGCAAGTATCCATACTAGTTTGAATTTAACTGATGAATCTTATTTCATTGTTTATTAAAATAGGCTTTCATGAAAGCAATTTAAATAGGCTCAAAGCAACAATGAAGGAATAGGAGTAATAGGGCTGTGCTACCTCCATTGTTACGAATATTATGTTTTGTTTAATGTCTACTGAATCAAATGAAAAATTATAAGTTATTTTTTCACACTTTAACATTTTCAAATTTGGGATACATTTTTAAATTCGTTATTTAGAGTTAGATTTGCATGAAATTTCGTATAACCATGTTGTTTAGAGTGCTGATTTCAAATTTGCCATAAGTTATTTAATAAAATGTCAGGGGAAGCCCCTTCATCCTCACGCGCTAAATTACAACATGTTTTGAATAGTTTATTGACGTACCAGTATTAACATTTTAGGGTAACTTCCATGAGGTTATGAAGCAGGACATTGGTAGACAGGTATCAAAATACTGTAGAAATATAGACACATTCAATTTTTTTTATTGCTTTATCTTACAGTTGAAAATGTTTTTAAATAAACATGGCCAAATTTCAAATTTTTTACGAGCGAGTTCTACATCTCAGGAACTAACTAGTTAAATATGGCTTTGGAATGTGTTATAATAAAGCAGCGGTTTCCAGCCTGGGGGTCGCAGCGTGTTTTGGGTGGGGTCACAATATAGAGATTTTAGCTTTATATTTACTTTTTCAAGGATTTTAATATCATAGAAAGATGCGTAATTTTAATAGAAACGTAAGTTGTTAAAGTGCTAAAATAACCTAGTTACTGCTTATGTTCCTTTTGGCTATTCCATCCTGATTTCTGATAACTTCTTGCTGACTTGTTTACTGTGGCAGCCTTGTAATGCTGCTAGCATAATATAAAATCATCCCCCAACCCAGGGCTTGTTGATTCTATTTTACTACATATTAGTCGCATATAATCATTATTATAAGCGAATTATAATAATTAAAACAAGCATTGATGGACATGTGGGTTTAATGTCACGCTCTTTTGGTTTGGTTTTTTGGTGAAGGGGAAGTAAGGATTTTAATTCTGGCCAGGGGTAGTCTACCCTAATATCCCTCCAAGCAATTAAAGGTACATTTCCTCTAAATTTTACCTATCTCACTGTTGTAGTTAACTGTAGATAGTCCGGGCTGGTATTAATTAATACACAGTGAAAAAACTTGAACGCTTTTAAGTTATCAAAGGGTCGCAATGGCTGCAGAGAGAAAAGTTGTGCTCATAAAATACAAAAAGTTGGAAACCGCTGTAATAAAGTCAGTTAATTTTTGAAATTTAAAATACACAAGTTGAACAATATCTGCAAATCTAAATAAATATATTTAAGATTAATTGGATATTTTGCTCAGATGCAGGTAAACTGAAATAAATAATAATTCAAGTTATTTCCTTATGCACTGAAAAAGCCTTGTAGCTTTAAAAATCCAGTATTAACAAATAAATTTAAAAATACAGTTGCCTAAAAGCTCGTCAACATTGCCCTTCTTGTACTCTCCTTTGCCAAATGCTTAGAGGTGGGAAAAACACAGGTTCTCCCCCGCCCCTCTCTTCCAAATATATTTCGTGCAACGCCCCTGGATATCTTCTATACCAGTGGTTCCCAACTTTTTTCAGCCGGTGCCCCCCTTGGTAGCTCATCAATCTCCCACGCTCCCCACCCCCCAAATCAATGTAACACTTGAAGCATAGTGCTACAAAAAAACTTAAAATTAGTTTGATGTTTTGTTTTCATTATTTCTTGAATATTGGGTTTGATGTTTGACAAAGCACACCGCAAATCGCTTTTCACTTCAAATTGGCAACATTGTTTAGTTTTTATGAGATTCAGAGTTGAAAATTCAATGGTGTTGCAGGTGGCTGTAATAGAATTTAAGGGGGTGGAAAGATTAAAAAATTGTGGGATGGGGAAGGGTATAGATGAGAATTGAGGGGGCGAATCCGAGACTTGCGGGCTTGAAAATAAATACGGGCATGCGTACGAGCGTCT
>CABFWB010000051.1:232807-256340 GCA_902151455.1 Timema bartmani
ACCACTGATGTATATTTTCAATTAAATAATCACCCACACATTCTGTAGATACGCTTCCTAGACGTCAAGCCTTTCTAAAGTATGATTTTGGTAGGAAGAACAGTGGAAGCTAGCTAGTCTAGTTACTAAAACAAGTTTACTATATTTATACATCAAGTCATGTGATTTGCAGCTGTCACCTTTTATATATATATTATCAATACCTATAAAATAACACAAATAATATGGTAACATGTTATCAATGTTGGCCGAAAATAAATATGTTTGAATTTTCTCTACTGTTATTCCAACCAAAATCAGGGTATAGTTTGGTTTGCCAATGACAGAGAGGTTGGAATAATAATTGTGCACATAAATTATATTTCGTCTTTATTATAATACGAGTATAGCTTACATATTTTTAAATTAAGACATATTCTCTCATTTTATTTTTCATTATAGTGAAAGAATGACAATATTACACTGAAAAACATATAATTTGTATTCAATTACATCCCCTTAATTGAGAAAAATGACAACCTAAACACGGAAATCGTCATTTTTACACTTGATTGATTTTGATCCAGATTTCAAGACTGATCATGTAGATTGTAGATAGACAATCATCACGTATCAATGTTTGTGATACACATTAATTAAAAATATCAATTTGTATGTTCATAAAATTGAGTTAAGTTATTGTTTGAGGTTAAACATTTATATCTTATCTCAATACAAATAATTTAACCTTTCGCTAAAAAAAAAGAAATCACATCGTTAAAACTAATTATATGCTGACCGTGAAGGTAATACAGGATAATTGACAAAGGTGTCCGAGATTTCATAGTAAAATATCTATGGAAATAATCAATTGACAATACATAATAGTTTAATTGAATTTATTTACAGAAGAAAACTTGCAGTAGCTGCCACACCGTTTAGGCTACAATAAAAATGACCTTTTCCGAGGATCCTGTATTGTGTCTTACGTAAGGGTGGAAATCTTAAAAACAAGAAAAATAACACATCTATAGCTTATTGTTTACATTCACCCTTTTGAGTTTACAACGCGAAAACAAATGATTAAAAGACAACATTTTGAGCAGTAATGGAATTCTTATCTCACTTGTTAGACACGGAAAGATCGCAACAAGTTCAAAAACCACAACATGTCAATAGTAAACAGCTCAACAGTTTTATATAAATGTTTTACATTGAACCTCTAGCCAAATACTGAATACATCCATAGTTTAGGGATGGGCGGGTTTTTGTTATGTATTCTCGTTAAAGTGAACACAATCTGCACATCAGTAACATAAGGTATTTTGGAATAAACAATTCAATTATTAAAGGTAACTTCTTTAACTGTGGTGATGTGTTTTCATTCTTTGGAGGGTTATTTATATCCAGGGACCTCACTTATAGTGAATGAATTGTGACTCACTCGTACCTCATCTGCTTTCTTCCTGGTGAGATGTATAAAATGTTCACAATTTTTGTCAGATTTGACAATTATATTGATATTTTCTTGAAGTGGTTTGACCGTTTGAAGTTGTTCTAAAATAAACACAGACGTATTACTTTTTGACAGCGGATGCGCAGCCACTCGCATTGCACTAGACTCGACTAATAGATCTCGGCAGGACCTTCTAGTAGTATTAATTCTATATGTTCCAAATCTTTTGAGGTTTAAATATTGTAAATTGGGAGGGACAAAAGTAAAAGAAGGTTTTTCTTACAGAGCAGTGAAAATACGATTCCCTATTTACAAACTATATTTTGTATATATAATTATAACTAAACCACATAGGCCTATTATATAAATTAAAATACATTTTATTTATGGGGTGCCCATTTGCCTAAGAGCTACAAATTAATCTAATAGTTTCAAATGCTAAAACTTAAATACATTCTAATCACCACTTAAACTAAGTAAAAAAGAAAATATGTTTGATAAGGCAGTGTTATTATATTAAAACCAGCTCGGGTGCGCTTACTTTGAAATAAGTAGTTTCTTATCTAACTACACTATCCTTACTATTTATTGGGTAGTTCGATATTTTGCAAGATCCGAAGACTTATAAAATTATATTCAAAACTTAAATAACTTGACTACTTTGCTATAAATCATCTCAATATTCCACCTTCTGTTTCACTCTGCCTCGTTCTTGAATTCTGGCCTAAGTGTCATTTGTGGGTTAACGATGCGACATTAATTAGTATATTATGTAAATTGTAAATATACTTTAAAATGCGTCATAAACTTTGTAGGTCCTTCATGCGGTACCACAATATTAAATAATATCATATCAAATACAATAAAATGTAGTTCGTAACTTAAAAGTTCTGTTACTAGCCCGATGCTACACTCTAGTGTTTTAGTCCAAACTATTTGAGGCTTCGTGTTAACGGTTCGGTGGCTCAGTCGATGGAGAGCTGGCGGAAGGAACCTTCCACGTCGTTTAAAAATAGAGCCGACGAGTTGGCGTTGCTCTTCTTCCTGTTCGGTCTTCGCGTCTCATCCGCCCTGCTGCGTGGTTCGTCCTCTAGTAGCCAGTCCCTGTACTCCTCCATCTTTCGGGTCCACGCGTCTGTAATTGAGGAGAACAAATCAAACTAATTTAGGCAGTACCTTATAGGTGGAAACATTCAGACGCTCATACTGTCTTGGTTTATTTATGTCCGTATTTACTGGAAATTAGTAGTATACGTTTTAACGCATGGGCTATTTTCTATTTTAATTCAAGGGAGATGGAGATAAAGGATGGCTGGAAAGAAATACACCCACATTAGCGTAAAGATCGTATGGTAAAACCACAATGATATAGGTCATATGGTATAAAAAAACGAACCTTTTGTACTAGTTCAAGGTTCAAACACTAACCACTCCCCCAAAGGTGACCTTGTGCAATGCAAATCTAACGCACTAGACCCTGAGGTCACTGGTGTGGGTGCCCCCATTATTATTTTTGTTTAGAAGTCCACTTCAATTTTTAGCCATAGTTCTGTACATTTTAATCATTACAATCCACATAATATTTTATGTTTTATCATATTAAAAACCTGTATTAGCGTACTTAAAATTATTCCTCATTTGTGATATTTTGTGCTGCTAATATTATGTGCAAATATTGTGGTTAAAGTTTTGTTACTATCTATCTATAAAATGGAATATGCACTTGTTTGTGTGCCTTTCGTAGTTTAAATTATTTCTCTGTTTTTTTGTGTGCACATTATCATATTATGTAGATATTAGTTCCCTTTGATTCAATTAATAATTTGAATTGAATATATCATATTAACGAAGCCTTCTTTAATTTATAATCTTCTTGGTATTATTATAGGTATATTATTATATTATATTGCATTTTTTATACTCCTTTGATGAGGGAAGTAAGTGCCAAAATAAATTTTAAAATACCCGTTCTATATTTTGAAGTAAATTCTGAAAAACATAAACTAGTTTGACTCCAATCGAAGGCAATAGTATGAGTTATATATTAACAGTTCGTCGGGAAATTAAACAGATTTAAAACTAAATTAAAGTAACTTAAAAAATAAAGGGTGCAAATGTGTTAATATGTGTAAAAACTGCGTAAATTTTCAAATCTTGTTTTTATTCTTAAGCTTAAATAAAAAAGATTTGATCTTCTTGTTTCAAAAAAATATTTATAAACTGAAGAATTTAAAGCTTAATTGATGGTTTCAGGGCTTTAATTATATTTTATAATATTTCTAGTCTATTTCCATAGAAATTCTAACGCCTTCATCTTGTTTATTTCACTAGACCTACAGTAATGTATAAATAATATATTACTATAACTTGCATCCAAATCCGATTAGCAATAATTAATAAAAACAATGGACATAGATATCCATTATTTTTTGTATTGTAATGATTTCCTTTCAAGGTCATCATAAGACGATGTTTGGCACCAAAATTACGTGTTGAGGGAGGGGGATGGGGGTTTGTAACAAAACGAAAGCTCACCCGGATACAAAATTATGCCTTGCATATCGGTTGTAAATTACGTTGTGTACTTTGAATTTAGAAGTTCCCTTTCATAATTGGGATGAAGGTTCAATCAAAATAAGAGAATTTAAATGTTTCATATGAATTTATCTTATAGACGTACCATTTAGATCCTTCATCGTCCCGACACCTCCACCGTATTCCTTCGGGAGGAATTCCATTGGGATGTACTTGTACAAGGTGTCCAGTTGGGAATGAATGAAGAACTAAAAATAAAAATACTAGTTTAATACAAAGAAACATTTTGTATTATAACATAGACACGAGGATTTATTTCAAGGAGTAATTGTTGGAAACCAGTTTTATTTTTAGCACCACATCTTACTACCCGTTCGGGTTATACGCCTATGTACTAATTAAACTAATGGGTTAGGGATTATGAAGGTTTAATTTAGAGGAAGTGCACCTGGATTTGCGTGGAGGGAGAGTTGAAAAACATTTTGGGGGAACTACCCTCTGTGCACTCGACCGGGATTGAACTCTGGTCTCCTCGTCTTCGGCAGTCTAGTCTAACACGAGAGTAGCGCGTTAGACCACGCGGCCACCGAAGCGGGTGACCCGTTTATTTACTTATCTATAATTTTTGCACAAAGCATTACTACTCGTTAGGGTAAAACCCACACATGTTCACGCTAATGTACTAAGGTTGAGTAAGGTTGATTTTTAAAGGAGGTGTGTCCGCATTTGCGTGGCGGGAGAATGTAAAACAACTTAGTAAAAACACCCTCAGTACACTCGACCAAAATTTGAGCACTGAATTTATAATATATATCAAAAGTGACAGCTGGTGACCACATGGATTGACGTATGGATACATGATAATGGAGTTAGTAGCTCTTCTGGCTGTCAGATATTGATCTTCCTATGAAAATTAGACTTGTAACTTCATTACCCCTAAGGGCGTAGAAAAAGAGAGGTTGGGGTGGGGGTAAATATGTACGAATACAAACCTTATTGGCTAAATATATAATATAATTTTCTAGTGGCTCCCCCTTCCCCCTATAAAATAAGCTTTTTACACTCTTGCTCATCACTCTTTTATTAGTGTGATTAAATTAAATCCGTACAGCCCGGACGGGTAGTAAGACGCATATCACCCGTGTCAGTGGTCGCATGATCTAAGGCGTCACTCTCACAATAGACTAGACTGCCTATGACGGAGAGATTGAGGTT
This sequence comes from Timema bartmani, assembly GCA_902151455.1. Taxonomy (NCBI): domain Eukaryota; kingdom Metazoa; phylum Arthropoda; class Insecta; order Phasmatodea; family Timematidae; genus Timema; species Timema bartmani. The sequence goes on from CABFWB010000051.1 coordinate 237,993, forward strand.
CGATCCCGGTTGGGTATACTGAGGGGATTTTTCTTAAGTGGTTTTATACTCTCCCTCGACGCAAATGCGGGTACATTTTCTAAATTCAACCTTACTTATACCTACCATAGTAGAGTAATTAGTACATATACGTACAACCCAAACGGGTAGTAATAAGCAGCGCTAAAAATAAATAAAAAAGTCGCAGATGGATAATAATAATAATAATAATAATAATAATAATAATAATAATAATACTTAGCACCGCGTCTTACTACCCGTTCGGTTTATACGCTTAAGTACTAATTACACTAATGAGTTAGGGATTGGGAAGGTTGAATATAGAGGAAGTGAACCCGAATTTGCGTAGAGGGAGAGTGGAAAACCATTTAGGGAAAGCCCACCCCACAGATAACCTGAGCGAGATTCAAACCACGATATCCCCGTCCTTATCAATCTAGTTCAACACAAAACTAGTGCGTAAGCTAACCACGCTCCCGAGGCGGGTCGCATATGAAAACTAAAAGAGAGAACCTCACCTTCTGAACCAACTTCTCTTTGAGCAACGGAGTCAGCACTGACATGACCTTCTCGAGGATGACGGGTGCGTTGATGAGGTGAATCTGGGCGATCCTCATGGGGAAGGCGTCCTGGACGCACAGCATCATCTTGCGGAAGGCCGGCACCGTCGGAGAGCACTTGGCGAAGTGTTGGGCGGTGAAACCGTGCAGATCGAACACGATCACGTTGTTGAGACAGCGCTCCTCGTTCAGACGGATGTCCATGGTGATGAGGACCCGCTTGACGATCGTCGAGATGTCGAAGTTGTGGGCGTCCTGGGCGTTCAGGCGCAGTACGGAGATCCTGTATCCTGACGGCGTCAACCGAGGCGTGGTGCAGTAATAGCTGTAGACAGAATATATACTCGTTTTTATACATTGATATATTTGTGAATGACAAACCGTATGATTACACCAAAGGCAAGGGTATAAAAAAAAGAGGGTGGGGGTCTGAACCACCTTGAAATTTGAACCCTTCACTAGGGTAGGTTCATATATACGTTTAAAACAAAAGTTTGTCACCCTCTAATATTTGTGCACTAAGGGAATGCACCCTTCAATATAGATTCTAGTTGATTGATTTGTTTGAATACAGGATGTTTCACTCGCTCTCGGCCCCTGATTTCTTCTCATACGCCAACTACGTCCGTTAGTTGGAAAGTTTTAAGTGAAACTCAGGGGCCAAGAGCGAGTGAAACACCCTGTAGTTTACTTAATTGCAAGATTTAGGGTGGAAGTGTAGGGGACACGAGCTAAGGCCCCTTTAACACGGTCTGGGTGTTTGCCCGTCGGGGATAAGGCCCGGACGCTGTCTACACACGATAAGCCATATAAATCTGGGTGTCCCCCGGGTTCAAGAGCTGTTTTTTTTTATGTATTGATAACTAGTTTGTTTTGTGGTTTACGATGAATAACAGACACAATTAAATTATTGTGCACGCTTTCTTAAGATATTGCCGAAAAAAATAAGCTGTATAGGTAATTTTGGGTTCACCTTATAATAAAAAAAAAGATACCCGCTATGATGTTTAAATGTGCTCCTTCAAGAATTAAGAGAGGATGAAGTCAAGTTTTTAAAATTATTCCCGTGATGCCATTCCCGACCCTTGATGGGTTGCTACAACGTGTACAGAAACAGCTTCCGAAACAAGATACAAATATGAGTACATGCATTAAACTCGTCGAAATGTTGGCAGTACATTTTCAAATCAAGATACAAATATGAGTATATGCATTAAACTCGTCGAAATGTTGGCAGTAAATTTCAAATCATCATGTCATCAACTGTTTCCAGCCTGTGGCCAGGTCAGTTTAGTTACATTCCTTTATATTCCTATATCCTTCCACCATTACTCCTCCTTTAATCATTTCAATTCTTCTCCTCTCGCTTGCGCAATTCTTGTGTTATTTGCTCCTCCCATCGCTTTCTTGGTTTCCCTTGCCGTCTTTTTCCTACATACTTCATATACATCATTCTATTTAGTATTCTCTTCTTTTCCATCCACAATACAAGTTTTTTTAAAAATGGTTTTAAGAAAACAAACAAAAAAAACTTTAAGAATACATCAAGAGAACACTAGTTCGACTAAATACCCAGATCATATGAAGGCATTCATAGCACACAGTGGTCAGCTAGAGTGCAGTACTGGTGAACGCCCGTTCGAGACCCGGGGGAAGATAGATTCGAGAGTTTTTTACGCCCTGACGGAGATCCACCCGTGCCCGGATGGTGTGAAAAAACCCATGTATTTATATCTGTCCGGGTGACGTGTAAAAACTCGGACTGGCGAACACCCGGACCGTGTGAAAGGAACCTAAGGGCAGTGTTTTGGCAGGTTTTTTTTTTATATAGCTAAGCATTTATTTTGGCCAGAATAAATCAAATATTGCTCCTTTAGAAACATAAAGTTTAATTTTCTTCATATGGTAATATCAACAGTTGTAGAATATCTGTCATGAGCATAGTTACATTGGATTAGAAACATTTTAAATGAAGAGAAAAGCTGTCATTAAATTACAGGACACCCTTTAACAGATATTCAACAACTGTTGATGTCGCCAGGTGAATAAAATGAAACCGTTTGTTAAAATTCCTACAAAATTAAAAAAAAATATGATGAAATCAGATCTTAGTTTATATTTTTCTGGGAATATGGAAAGGAGTTGGTGGGAGGTTTTAAGCCTCGATTGTTCCATTACAAATTTTCATGATCATCCCCTTGTATTGTATATCTTATCTTTGAATGATACATGTAATCATTACTTTGCAAACACTATAGTTTTATCTCGTATCGTTATCAAATTATACTCATATCACTGTAATTTCGAAAGCTTCCTTCTAACAATTACATAGACAACTACAGACTATTTCCATAACTGTGCGGGACATTATTTCGTCAGGGGGAAATACCACGCTATAATGACGTCCTAGGTAGTGATTATATTCCATTTATTTCGGGTTTAAATAAACGTCCTTGGGATGTAACTGATTACAAATATGCTAAGCATACAATCCTTTATTAGGTCGTAATTGATATAAAACATACCTTATTTTTTCATCGATAATATCCTGGTTAGGTATGGACAAAATTTGAAAGAATTGTGTGAGTTGTGGACTATGTCTAATGTTGTATGCCTCATTGAGGTGGTCATTATAGAAATACTATAGGCAGACCCACCTGACAGTGGGAGGTTTAAATAGCAACACTGTTTTTATTTCGCTGGAAACAGAATCTGTGTCAAGGGAGCTGTAGATAGCAGCACTGTTTTGATTTGGCTGGAAACAGAAGCTGTGTCAAGAGAGGTGTAGATAGCAGCACTGTTTTTATTTGGCTGGAAACAGAAGCTGTGTCAAGGGAGGTGTAGATAGCAGCACTGTTTTGATTTGGCTGGAAACAGAAGCTGTGTCAAGGGAGGTGTAGATAGCAGCACTGTTTTGATTTGGCTGGAAACAGAAGCTGTGTCAAGCGAGGTGTAGATAGCAGCACTGTTTTGATTTGGCTGGAAACAGAAGCTGTATCAAGGGAGGTGTAGATAGAAGTGCTGTTTGATTTGGCTGGAAACAGAAGCTGTGTCAAGGGAGGTGTAGATAGCAGCACTGTTTTGATTTGGATGGAAACAAAAGCTGTGTCAAGGGAGGTGTAGATAGCAGCACTGTTTTTATTTGGCTGGAAACAGAAGATGTGTCAAGGGGAGTGTAGATAACAGCATTGTTTTGATATGTCTGGAAACAGAAGCTGTATCAAGGGAGGTGTAGATAGAAGTGCTGTTTAATTTGGCTGGAAACAGAAGCTGTGTCAAGGGAGGTGTAGATAGCAGCACTGTTTTGAATTGGATGGAAAAAGAAGCTGTGGTTTAGAAACTTAAGTAACTGCCAGATGGTGACCTGGTGGTCTAGGGGTAAGGTGTCAGACTTCTGTGCTGAGGGTCCGGGGTTCAATCCTCGGTCCCGGCACAGATTTATCTGATTACCAAACCCTTCCTTCACCTCTGACAAGATGTGTATTAATCACAACTTGTGAATGTGAGGAATGCCAGGCCTCCACCGTGGTTCGGATTCCACGTTAAACTGTAGGTCCTCCATTTCATCTCACAATCACCCTACCATTACATATTAGCGTAAGTGCGTATAACCCGAACGGGTAGTAAGACGCGGTGCTAATAACAACAACTGCCAGATACTGTTCTTCCTACCAAAATCAGGGTTATTTAAATCTCCAACTAAAAAAATACAAGTTGTAAAGGTTTATAAGACAAGTATTTCCACGTGATCATCTTGGGGTTGGCGACGTCAAATGGCGGCGCTACGATAAGTTTAAGTTGGGGCTACCCACTTTGGTGGCCGCAAGGTCTAACCCGCTACTCTCATGTCAGATTAAACTGTCGATACAGGGAGATCGAGGTCCTAATTTCGGTTGGGTGTACTGAGAGTTTTTTTACCAAATTGTTTTCCACTCTCCCTCCAAGCAAATGTGGATACACTTCCTCTAAATATGACCTTCCTAATCGCTAAAACTATTAGAATAATTAGTACATAAGCGTATAGCTCTAACGGGTAGTAAGACGTGGTGCTAAAAAAAAAGTTGGCACTATAAGCCCTTGGGGAACGTTCTGCTGCCAGGGTGTAGCTGCCAATAAGAAGTGAAACTACTTCCTCAGCCGAGATGCCAGCACTTGTCAGCATCAACAACCATATCTTTGAAAGAATCAGCAATTCTTTATTAGTACCTCTTGTCATGCAGTTCAATGCCAATTACCAGTCATAATTTACACCACACACCACTTGTTACGGTCGACTTCGGTGGTCTTGGGGTAAAGGACCCGGTGTTCGTGGGCTAAAACTCAGTCGGGGTCAACGGATTTTCCCTGAGCGATTAAAAATCCGTAGCACAACTTCCTTCGGAGGGGAAGTAAAACCGTCGGTCCCATGTCGATTGTGGCATGTAAGATAACCCTGGAAGGTTTGTGAAAATACCTTTGACAGTAAAGTTGTTAGGTCCTTTTGCCCTCGTTTATAGAAATTCTCGTGTGCTGATACAACCAATTGGGTTTGAAAGTGCGCGTAAAATACTTTAAATAAATAAATTAACACTTGTTGCGTGCTGAAGATTGATGAGCTGTCTATCCCCACAGAGGCTTACAGCGCCAACTTTGACGTCTTGTAGCGCCGCCCTTTGGCATCGCACACTAAAATCTCATTAAGTGGAAATACTTGTCCTGTCACCCCCTACAATCTGTAGTATATTTTACCTGGTGATCTGAATAATCTTTTATACATATAAAGATATAGGTAGATAGTGATAAAGAGAGGAACTAAAAGATAGTGTATGAGGAACAGACAACGTTACAATTCGATAGTTTCCTGTTTCACCGCCAAATACCTAAGACACATTACAACACTTAAGGCTGGATCTAACATCCTGTGACCTCGAAAATTTTTGGAGGACACACGATGTTGTGTTTTCGCCTTGAGGTTCACCCAAGGTCATTGAACGGTCAAGAGTCCCGTCACGCCACACGCGGCTTTGCCTTTCTCAACAGGGCAAGGCCTACGAGATAGTGGTTAGCGACACGGAGTATTGGTACACACGTTTATCGAAAATATGTCAAACAAACAAATTTAAAAAATTAAAACTGCCTCATTGGTATTATTGAGGGAACCACCCACTTGAAGGGAAATAATACCCTGGTTTTGGTAAGAAGCCTATTCTGTAAGGCCTTATTTCGTATCAGAATCCTACTTTAGAGTAATACAGTATTTTAGTTTTAAGGTGGGAGTGTAGGAAACTCGAGTTAAGGTCAGGGTTTTTGCAGTTTTTATAGGAAACATTTTTTTGCCCAAAATAAACGAAATTTTGTTCCAGTAGGAACATAGATTTTAATTTTATTCACACGATGATATCAACAGTTGTTGAATATATGCCATAAGCATAGGCAGCACCCTTAGACAAGAAACGTTTCAAATGAAGAGAAAAAAGTGTCATTAAATTCCAGAACACCCTTAACAGATATTCAACAACTTTTGATATCCCCACGCGAAGAAAATTAAACTATATGTTTCTACTAAAGAAATATTTAATTTATTTTGACCAAAAAATGCATAAAATACAGCCCTAAACTCGTTTTCCCGACACACCCACCTTATTCCAGATCTGCTTACCAGATCTGCTTACTCCACGATACGACACTGTTATGTATTATTGGTCAAATGGAGGAAGGAAAGAGGGAGAACAAATCCACAAAGGTACCGTTTTAAACAAGCTCCGCTTACCCTGGTAACACTCTACGACGCAATACTGTTTCAGAGGTGCTAAAAGTCACATCAGGTTTTAAAATTACTATTCATGTTAATCTCTCTCTCTCTCTCTCTTTGTGAAAGAATTCTTTCTATGCCCATAAACCTGGATGTTTATTCTGTGTAAGAGTGGAGATGCCTTGCAGGTGTGTTGACCTTGGCTCGAGCGATCTGTATTCCGGTCAGACGCGAATACTCGGGTGTGGTCTTAAAACTCGAATATCTTCGTAGCTGAGGACTTTCGTTGTAGATTCAAAGACGCAAACCATGGCAGATAAAATCATGTGGTTTTTTTTTACCAATAGTATCGCAACCCTCTCTCTACAATTTTTTTCACCAACAAGAACAAAGAGGAACAGTTGGTTAGGAACGTATTACTTTACTTTGTTTTTTGTCACCCATTTGGGTTATACGCATGTGTGCTCTTTTTTTGTTATCACCGCGTATTTCTACCGGTTCAGGTTGTATGAACATAAAATGATAATTAGGCCCTACACTAATGAGGTAGGGATGAGGAATGAAGCATTTTTAGAGGTAATCTACCCGCATTTGCGTGGAGGCAGAGTCGGAAACCATTTAGCATCAGCAGGCCAGTTAAACAGGAGAGTGACACCTTAGACCGTTCAGCCACTGAATACTTATACTTAGCACCGCGTCTTACTACCCGTTTGTATTATACGCCTATATACTATTTACACTAATGGGTTAGGAATTTGGAAGGTTGAATTTAGAGGAAATGAACCACAATTGCGTGGAGGGAGAGTGGAAAACCATTTAGGAAAACCACCCCCATTTCGCCCGAGAGAGATTCGAACCTTGATCTCCTCGTCCTCGGCAGTCTAGCTCAACACTAATCTAGCGCGTTAGCTAACTACGCCACCGAGGCGGGTCCAGCCACTGAAAGGGGTCATATATGTACTAGTTACGGTTTTGTATAAGGGATGAGGAAGATTGAATTTAGAGGAAGTGTTCTCGACTATATGAGTAGAGGGAGGTTGGAAAACCATTTGAGGGGTGGGGGAGTGTGAGAACACACTCTTAGTAGATCCCAGCAGGATTCTAACCCCGATCTCCCTGTCAACAATATTGCTAGAGTGACGCCTTACCAGGCATGGCAAACTCGTTACCCTAAACTACCAGAAGGTGCAGGTAACACTAACCAGCTGAAAGGCTGAGTTCATGCCTAGCTCCGGATGGGTATAGAATATACCATACCAACTCTCTGGTTGTTGACGTGGGAAGAAGTAGAAGAAGAAGAAGAAGAAGAGGAAGAAGTGGTTTTTTATGGTCAAACGAGTTAGACAGTCCCGCCTTCGACCTTCGACTATCGAAGCTTGTGCATATATATTTAATTGCCCTAATGTTGTATGGATGCTCATTCCTCAAGGAAGGTAGTATTTAGAGAAAATCTATCAGTATCTGTGTGGCGGTAGATTGGGAAAATCATTTAATAAACCTACCTTCAGTACACCCAGCCGGGATTCAAATCCTTTCAAGATTAGATAAACCGGAAATTTAGTCCACGTACCGACAAATCTGGCTAGATATTTCTTAAAATTATTATTAGCTCCTTTTTTTTTAAAAAAAAAAGTCTAGCTTTGAAACGTGGTGCTGGAGAAGACTTGAGAAGATCAGATGGACAGACAGAGTGACAAATGAAGAAGTCCTAAGAAGAGTGGGTGAGAAGACAATCATTTTGGATATGATTTTTACACCCAGTTATCATTACCGAGGGATCTGCAGGTCTTATGGAGAAAAGCTTTATCTTCGCTCTTTCTCAGTTAACTGTTGCCAAATCTTCTCCTTTTCCAGATGTTATGAAGGTGGTGGGCTGATGTAAGAAAGAGCTACTGGCAACCTCGACTAACCAGCGTTGCGAAACTTGTCTTATATTTGAGGAGGGATTGATCACACAGAAACGAGAAAATGACAACGCTGTTTTCTCAATAGTTCCCTCATCGATAATATCCAGTGTAGGTACAAAGCAAACTGTATCGGGCACATCCTTATGAGGAACTGTCTTCTGCACGACGTCGTAGAAGGCAAAGTTAAGAAAAAAAGGAGCTTAGGAATAAGGAGGCTTCAAATATTAGATGACTCTAAGGAAAGAAGAAAATTCTGGGAGCTGAAGAAGGAGGCAGAGGACAGGTCGCATTGACAAAGTTCACTGACAGAAGGAATAGACTTGTCGTAAGTACAAATAAATTAAAACCCCACTTTGGTGGGTGCGTGTACTAAACGTCTAGCTCGTCTGGCCTAGTTTTTTTTGGTGACGGGGAGGTCAGGATTCGAATCTCAGCTGGGTGTACCAAGACTGTTTTATTTCGCTAAATGGTTTCCCATTCTACTCTCTTGTAAATGCTCATCCTCACCACATTAGTGTGATTAAAATAAAACTGCACGGACTGGTGTAAAAAAATAATTATAGTCAAGATAGTAGTGGCGTGTCTGGACTACATCACTCGTAGCCCAGTTTGTGGATATATTACCCAGTACTAATGTACTGTTGTCCAGGGGACGCCCAAATGTACTGATCGTACATCCTTTCCATGGAGGCTCTTTCCATGTCCCGATGAGATGACATGAGGTGATGGTGATAGTGAGTATGTGGTTGTGGAACCAGTGGAAACACTTAAACCTAGCTTAAGCCTAACCAAATCCTGATGACCGTTGGGGTAGTTCCCCTTTCGAGAATAACTGCCCGGTACTAGCCGGGAATTGAACCTGGGACCTCTAGGTCAATAGCCAGGTGGCTCTGACCATTATATCTCGAGGTCGTTCGGTTGATAGCCAAGCTTGTTTAGGAGCGAGAAGAACCTAACCGGACGAAGTCGTGCTGTTTACTACGATGGAACAAGATCCTTCAACTTGACCACGCTATATTTTTATTTTTATTGGCAAGCTCAAACTGGGCGTGACATAAACTCGAATACTTGAAAACAAGTATTTTATTCGTTAGAGATACTTTTTGCATAAGTCCAGCTTTGTTTTATTTCTTAGCGCAGACGCAGTAAAATAAAGAAGTGTAAGATCCCTTTACTTTGACATCACTTTGTAACCTCCCACTCTGTCATCACGTTGTAACACTTATGACAGAACTGGGTAAGGTTACTAGTTTTGTCTGGGTGCCCAGTAGCCAACCCTTCTACGCGCTACCGTGGCACCGTAGGGACTTACATAGTGAGGATGGACCCCGAGCGGTAGGGGTTGGAATTGATGGTTGTGGGGAGTGAGACTCGCAAGTAGTCCAAGAAATTATATTTATTAAGCTAGTAAGAGACTAAACTACTACATGGGAATCTATTAAATATCCCGTGACGAGGGAGCCAGCGCGATGACGGTCTCGCAACCCTCTTGCAGACCCGCGATCGACCCTCCGGCGGGGTAACTACTAGATCACATTTATATTGTCACTACTCAGTCGGACACGCGACCGGCACACATGCACACAGCATGGCGTCCAACATTCAACAGTCCTCTTAGTCTGGTTCTCACACAACTCGCTGATCTCGATATTTCACCCGCCAGGAAGGTCCATCGGTCACTTGTCTCGCTCGTCAACAGGATGCTAGCTATATAAGCTATTTGCTATTCTCAACAGGATGGTAACCCAACACTCTTGATTTTCAAGGAAATGTACAAGTTCAGGTTAACATCCTGCCAGAACAACCTTAAAATAATTATGCTATTACAGAAGCTATTTATTTTCTTGCAATTTACAAAGGGTAGCCATTCTAAAATCTCTACTGAGAGCCAGTCTTAGATGTAGTTCAATTTTCTCAAGAAAAACCTTATCTGAAAGATTAAAAAAATTATTGAATATATATTTTCAAGTATTTTTACGTCAAGCTATGTGATATGAAGCTGTCACTTTTGATAGATATTATCAACACCTATTAAATAGAACCAATAATATGGTAAGATTATCAATTTTGGCCGCAAAAAAGTTTGCTTTTTCTAAAATACTCTTCCATTGAAAATTGGACTGTAGTTGCCCTTTAAAATGGTAGATAATACAGCCTGGAGTCATGTTTTATTTGGAGATGATCTGTTGTCGAATTCTTTCCACCTCTTGATATAAAAATGTTACTGTCACACAGAATTTCTCGCTCCTTAACCCAAAAATGGAGCCATTCGCTTATAACCTGGCAACTAGAAGGTACCCTTTGTTCACCCTACAAAGCAACAAGCCTACTTGCATGGTTTCATTATGGTGTAGCCTATAAGATAGGGTCATAGTGTAATACGTCAAGGTAAGAATACCCAATTCACTGACCGAACGGTCCACGGCAAGGCTCTCCAGACATTTTGGTACGCGGGCCACATGATATATTTTACACATTTTTGTGGGCCAAAGTAACGTTCACCTGTTTTTCAAGTAGCATAGTTTTTGGCCTGAATATCTTTACATGCGCTAATACAAATCAAATTTGTTTCAGCTTGCAAATTTAGATTCAATTGATTCATATGGCCGGCCATGTCTGCCAAAAACTCCACTTTCCGAAGCCAGTCAGTGGTTGATAAAAGTGATTGGGGTTGATTCTTATATGTGAGAAATGAATCAATTTATATGTAATAGCTTATATTTATAACAAATAGTCAATGTAATACTTATTTTTAGAATTAAGGAACATTTTTCATGATTTTCCTTTTATAGCCCTCTGCCGGGAGACTTGGAACTATTTACAAATCGTCACAAGCCTTTCTGTTAACGGTATGGGCAGTGACACTAGCTGTATCTTACACCGCAATTTGAAGAATCTAATCACATGGCACCTGTGACTGAAAATGAGGGTTTGCAATTCCGACAGCAACATGTCAAATATACTGCGTCGTGAAGAAATAACGAAGGAAACTATTAATTTGATTTTGATAAAATCTTGAGGCGGGCTAGATGTAATCTTGTGGCGGGCTGGATGTGGCCCGTGGGCCGAATTTTAGAGGCCCCTGGTCTAAGTCATCAAGGCCGTAGCCAACCAATAATTTCAGGGACACATCCCCCAATTTCCGGAGGCTAGGAAAAATTCTAAATATTAAACATCTCTATAAGCTATTTAAAGTGTTTTTTTATGTTAACACAGCCCCTTAATTTGTACTTGTACCCTAATTTTGATATTGTTTGAACCATAAATAAAGCCATATATATTTTGTTAATAAGATTTGGGGGGTGAACCCTCCCCCTCCGAACACGGCCTTGTAAGGCATCACTCTTGTGTTAAATTGGCCTGCTGATAACGGGGAGATTAAGGTTAGAATCCCGGTCGGATCTACTCAGGGTATTTTTTTCTTAAATGGTTGTTTCCCACTCTTCTTCCACGCAAATAAGGGTAGATTACCTCCAAAATTCTTCCTTCCTCATCCCTACCTTATTAGAGTAATTACTAATTATCATATATTCTTCTATCTATTTACAAAGCATTTTCTGTCTAAAATAGATTTTAAGATAGGTGAAACAAATTTATAAATATTGTTATAGATACCTAATGAGAAAAAAAGAAATCACATTTCACCAAAGAGCATACATAAAATAATATACACTGTTACAGAAACTTATTATTCGTTCTCTGCACTTTCAACTTCCCATTTTCTAACGCTCTATTAAAAAAAAAATATATATATATATATATATATATATATGCCTATAGCTCGGAAAACATTGATTTCGTAAAATATTCTTTCAAACAAACTTTTTTTTAATCTCTAAGAGTCTTATCTCAAAGAGCTTAGAAGATAAAATCAGATTTAGAAATATCCACCTAACCTTAAAAGTAATTTTCATGAGAAAATTTGATGTGCTATTTTATTTTTTAATGTAAAATAATGCTAGATACGTTTATGGATTATTAATCAACATCGTAAGAGCTGATTTTGATAAAGTCTATCTTTCTCTCTTTTCGACATTAGGAAACTACCCTTAATTTTTAGAGATAGATAGAAAAAAGATATTTCCAAAAATCCTCCGGGGGAACCCTATGAAAACCCTAGATACCAAGTTTTAGCCAGATCTGTAAAATGATTTCGGCTCTAGTCCGAGTAACAGACAGACATACAGATGGCATAAAAAAAAATCATATGCAGGTAGGTCATGAACAACAACCATCATAATCCCAAGTTGATTTTTTTTTTACGGTCACACTACTTCATCTTTCCAACAGGTCACGAGGAAGTAAAAAAGAATCCGGGATTTGCATCTTTTTTTGAGGGGGGAAGGAGGCGGGTAATTAAAGTCACCTTACCTTAACCTGAAAACAGGAAATTCCCCTTTTTTCACCAGGAAATTGACCTTTGAACTAATGTAATAATTCTTATGCAATTATTTCACACTACTAAGGTCGTTAGAACGTATATTAATTATAGAAGGAGGGGGAAAAATAGGTGTTGGCATGGTAAGGTCATTATCAGATGAACCTCGCAGGATATCACTGAGGTCTGGGCTAGTATTTACTCTGTTATTTCTTTCTCGTCTAATAGCATTTTATTTTAAAAAAAAAATTACCAATGAAATATGCTTATTATATCGAATTAACCAAAGGACAAGACAAATAATTGGATACCTTGAATTCTCACAAATAGCACAACGATTATTATTTTAATATATGAACATATACTTAAGAGTCAACAATTGTACATTTTTACAAGCGTGCTGAAAAATTAAGAAGATTTTTGGACTAATCGAATTATGAATTTTAAATATCACTAAAGCTTTAATGAGATAAATTTCAAGCTTTTTTTTTTTAGCACTGCTTCATACTACACATTTGGGCTATACGCTTATGTACTGATTACGCTAGTGTTTTATAGAAGAGGAAGGTTATAGGTTATATTTATAGGAAGTGTACCAACACTTGTGTGGAGATAGGGTGGAAAACCATTTAGGAAAAAAACCACCCTCAGTACAGCTGACCGAGATTCGGACCCCGATCTCCTCGTCATCGACAGTCTAGTCTAATGCGAGAGTAATGCCTTAGACCATGCGGCCACTGAAGTGGATAAGAACCAATTTCAATGCATCTGTCTGTGTAGGGTTCAGTTGATTTTTATTACCTTAAGTAATGAGATAAAGGAGGTATTGTAACTATAAAAAGAAAAATCAAATTTGAGATTTTGCTGGATGTCAACGTTTCATAACTGCATGAATCCGAAAAAATGTTTTTTGCAATGGCGTATTTTTGTTATTTACTGGGACTAGAGCCGAAACAGATTCTACCGATGAGGCTAAAATATGGTAGCTAGGGTTTTTATAAGGTTCCCCCGCGGGGTTTTGGGAATATTCTATCCAACCCTAAAATGTAGGGTGGCTTACTTAAGGTCTAAAAGAGAAAAAAATCGATTTTCCCATAATCGGCTGTAACGATTTTAGTTAAAATTCGTATCTAGGCCCTGTTTAACATTACAAACAAAATGGAAGTTCTCATTTCCCCATGGAAACAACTTTAAGGGTACTTAACGTTAGCAAAAATTTCCAATTTTGATAATATCTCCGTAACTCTTGGGGATACGAAAAAACTTATCAATGAAAAGTTATATAAATCTTAAAATTAACAAATTCTAGTTGAAACAATATTTTCCAAGCCATGGGTATGATTGAATATACATTTTTAAATAAAACTTGGTAACCAGGAGGTTGAAAATTGAGAATGCCCAGAACGAATAAAATGTTTCTATAAAAAGTGTTTATTATTTAGTTTCTTATAAGTATAGTTTAGACAAAAGAGTGGCTAAGTCCGTGCGATGCACCATAACATTTATTTTTCTAAGCTCGCTTACAAAGGAATACTGGCTTATCATTATTTGGTGTTGGCGTGGCAAGCTGCCTCTGTAAAGATAAGAATCAAGCCTAGGGGTCCCGGGTTAAGTTCCAGGCTGGTACTTTGGGTATTTTTCCGGAAGGGGAATTGTTTATCTAGTCACCATGTTCTGGTTAATTAAACTTAATTTGGGTGCAAGACTTCTACTTGCACCACATAATCACCATAACTATCATCACATCATCTCATCAGGTTGAAGTACTAATCCCGGGACTGGTGAAGTGGTCAGTGCACCTTGCTACGAGCCTAGGGATCTCGGGTTCGATTGCCGGCTTGTGTCTTGGACATTTTTCTCGATAAGGGAACTACCCCAACGGTCACCAGGGTTTGGTCAGTTAGGTTTAAGTGTTTCCACTGGTTCCACACCCTCATACTTACTAACACCATCATAGCCTCATCTAATTGGGACATGGAAAGAACCTCCACGGAAAGGATGTACGATTAGTACATTCGGGCGTCCCCTGAGCAACGGTACATTAGTATTGGCTAATCTGTTCACTACTGGGCTACGAATGCTGTGGCCCAGACACAATATATATGGCAGATGCATAGGCCTATATACTGCATCTGGGCCACAGCATTCGTAGCCCAGAAATGAAAAGATATATATATATATATATATCCGGATATCAAATTAAAATCCTTCCGAAACTGGTCAAGGGATGTGTACAGTCTTGCCACGTCTCCATATATTTAAAATACAATTTAATTTTCTCTTGAGGTCATTACCACAAAGAGGTAGTGTCGTGTAACTTTCAAGTGTATCGAATACCCGGGTACTTTACAATTCAAGGTTTACTTCTGTTGTTTCGTCCCACGAATACATTAAAACAACAAAGAAGAAGGCTCAGACTCATCTCGGGGAAAGAGAGGGATGAAGGGTTTGGCACAGCAGCCCTTAAATAGGTAAACCGTCATGATCTGTGTCGGTCGGGACCGAAACAAACTACAGGCATACCGCCCCGCTTTGCAACTATTCGCCCATACAATGATTTTAAATTGTAACTGCACTGGATAACACCTTTTAGGTAACTGCAGGTCTAATGGAGGAAAGCTTTATCTTCGTTCTCTATCTCAGTTAACTGTTGACAATTATCCTCGCTCTCGGTTATGTCTGAAGGTGGTGTTCTGGGGTGAGAAGGAACTACACACGAGTCGCGACTATCCGGCCTAAAGCGGTGGTATTCCGGGCCGGACACCGAGAAACCGGATAGTACGAAATCCGAGTGTAAAGTATTTTCAGTTATGCTTTGCTGTCACCAATATAACAGTTGTAAGGCGTTTGCAATCGATATTATTTATTAATTACTAGTGGATATGTACCGGATTGTTTATTTTAAAACGCACTTCTTAACACCGGGAACCGGGCCGGATAATCTCTGATCTAGTGTACTTGAAGCATCGACAAACCAGCGTTGCAAAATGGGTATTATATCTAAGGGAATATTTACTACACTAAAACAAGAGAATGACAACGCCGTTTCCCAATAGTAGCCACACAATTCCCTCGGAGATGATAATATTCAACAAAAGAGGCGGTACTACGTGTAAAGTGACCAGTGACCAATGTAAAGTGACCGGTGACCAATGTAAAGTGACCAATGACCAATGTAAAGTGATCAATGACCAATGTAAAGTGACCAATGACCAATGTAAAGCGATCAATGGCCCATGTAAAGTGACCCGTGACCAGTGTAAAGTGACAATGACCCATGTAAAGTGATCAATGACCAATGTAAAGTGACCCGTGACCAGTGTAAAGTGACCAATGACCAGTGTAAAGTGACCAATGACCAGTGTAAAGTGGCCAATGACCAATACAAAGTGGCCAGTGTAAAGTGACCAATGACCAATGTAAAGCGACCCGTATATAGATACCAATGACCAATGTAAAGTGACCAGTGTAAAGTGACCAATGATCAATGTAAAGTGACCAATGACCAATGCAAAGTGGCCCGTGTAAAGTGACCAATGACCAATGCAAAGTGGCCCGTGTACAGTGACCAATGACCAATGTAAAGTGACCCGTGACCAATGTAAATAGGTGGGTACTCACATATCTTTGCAGCACTTCTGTATGTCGGACCTACGAGGATCTCTGTCCTGGAAGAACTCTGGGACGCCGGCGCGGACCGTGTAGTAGGCGTCCAAGAGCGTCTTGGTGCGCTCCAAACTGAACTTGCAGCCATATAGGAACCTCTCCAATCGGGCGTCGTCTGTGAGACAGAGACATACAAAGCCTGAGGTCGTCTTTTGCCAACGACGGAATGCACCATTTCTTAAAGGACTGCGAGTTTGGCAAAAATTAATTAAACTTTGCTTCATTAGATAAGGTTCGTTTAATTTTCCATGCATAGTAATATCATAGTAATAGGAAAAATACTGCAAGGGAGGCTGAGAAAGATAAGGGAGGAGCGGATAGCAGAAAGTGTGCAAGTGAGAGGAAAATAATGGAAGCAATTAAAGGAGGAAGAATGATGTAAGGATAGAGGAAGATGGAGGTATTTTACTAAATTGACCCGGGCCACAGGCTGGAAACAGTTGTTTATGATAATTATTATGATGATGAAGTAATATTAACAGTTCTTGAATATTTATCACGAGAATGGTAGAATTTGAACAGAAACATTATAAATTAAGATAAAAAATACATGTTCAAACTCCACGATGCCTATTACTAAATATTCAAGAACTGTTGATAGTGTTATTATTATTTATAAAATGAAACTAAATGCTATTCTACTGGATAAATATTTGATTTAATTTGATTTAAAAAAAATTGTTTTACATAAACAACAAAAATAATTACCTAAACTCGCGTCCGTCTGTCCCTTGACCCCACTTGTCCCCCAACCTGTTCTGGCTACGATCTTACTCTGTCTAGGGTCTGACCAGGGGTTTCGTGAAAAATTGATATATATATATACCGGATTGCCATAGGACTAGCCTTATCTGATATATTAACGAATTTATGTATTCATACGCCCAGCCATGTGATGTGTACCTGTCAATTTTAAGAGACGATTTTGATGTTTGTGAGATGGACCTTGTATATAGGTATATTTCCAAATTCCGGCTACTCTATAGTGTAGTGAATTCTGTAGGCTTTAAAAAGGTTCTTCCTACGACGTTCTTTCTAGTGCAACCACATTACCCACTCGATATTCGGACATTAAACTTTTTTTCCCCCTCTACGTCTTACTAACCAATCGGGTTACACGGGTACGATAGTGGGATAGTGATGAGAAAGGTAGAGTTTTAGAGAAAATGTACACCATTTTGTGCGAAGGAAGAATGGAAAGCCATTTAAGAACAACCACCTTCAGTACACTCGACTGGGATTCGAACCTCGATATCCCCGTAATTGGTAATCCAGACCATGTCCGACATCTTAACTCAGTCAGTGACGTGTCTCTCTACTGAGCTAGGGGTCCCGGGCTCAATTCCTGACATGGCCGAAAATGTATCATTGATGAAATGTGGGTTTAACCTTTCATAGTGATGAATTAACGACAGGGGGATGGATGTTGTGTCTGTTCTAGATTTAAGTTGGTTTATAAGTTATGTGCTGATAGATATAATTAGGTCAGAAAGTACACGTTAAATACATCAAAATAATTAAAAATACAGTGCAACATGATAGTGACTGACGCATTATACAATGCGACCGTCGATATGAGTGACCTACACCTCCGCGTCTCTTGAAACTAAGGCTTTTATTCCAAGCCTGATGCCCCACACCATGTGACCATCTATGTGAGCATTAAAATAAATTCCATGAGGTCAGCCCACAATCGAGCCATACCGACCGACCGAGCGACCGCCGTCTGTTGGTGAATATAGGGCCGGATTTTGTGGATAAAGGGTGTCATGTGGTCAGCTCAACAAACCCTTCTGCTGTTAATGTCAGTTTTTTTATATCGGAGCTGCTACTTTTTCATTCAAGTTGCATTAAATATATTCTATCTTCACTGGTATCATATATATATATATATATATAGTTTTATACGACTTTATATATATATGAATCAATTAGCCGAAGCTATTATTATGCTTTTTAGTAAGGAATTCTCCATCTAGATATCATATTCTGAAAATTGAAAAATGATACCTAGACACGGGAATCGAACCCGGGACCTTTGTCTTAGTACGACAAAGGTCCCGGGTTCGATTCCCGTGTCTAGGTGTCATTTTTCAATTTTCATAT
>CABFWB010000051.1:256521-275708 GCA_902151455.1 Timema bartmani
TTTGACAAACAAATACTAATTTTAAGGTTCAGGGGTCTAGAAAATCGGCAAATATGGTAGTTTCCAATGAAAACTATATTTTCCTAACGAATCTTCATCGTTTATGCTGTGCGCGCAGTGGTTTTTCTGTACAATCACCATGGTAACCCTGATTATTGTATGATTGTCCTTCTTCTTAAGTCAGCAACTTGAAGGTTGTTTTGACGTGATTTCTGCCCATCTGTAGCTGGGCATAAACTCAGCCGCCCTTAGATTGGTTAGTGCTGAATTTGAGCGAGCGCTCAATTTTGCCTTCCAGAGTACTTCACGTGCCTCCGCAATTGACGTGGGACGGACGGATGCATTTTTCCCTCAGAAGGAAGTTGTGCTACGGGTTTTTATCGCTCAAGAGAAATTCTTTTACCTCGGCTGGGTTTGAAATGAACCCATGAGTATTGGGTCATGAGGCGAGAACTTTATCCCAAGGCCAAAGGAAGTTAACCGTGTACGATCAAATATGGGTAAATATCTCTTTGGTTAAAAATAATAATAACTCAGTTATAACTTGAGTTGGATGTCACAACAAATATATAGAGAAAGAGCTTGAAGAAACGGGTTTTAAATACATTCTTGCATAATAATCTGTAGCTATCGCTGCAACGGTACACAAGTATTTATTTATTTACGACTCAATTGTAAGTGGTTCACCTTCAACTCTATAACTCTTGTGTATGGAGACGTTTTAAATTAAAAAGTAAAATTGATTTATTACTTTAATATATTATTGTCCTTCACAAATAGGTTTAACGCTTAGTGAGACGCGTAGCACTGAAAATATAATGCAATACCCCATTCTATTTTGTAAAGGGCATCCGCAGCGTTGGTATCTGACGGCTAAGAAAAGTTACCATACATCCATTCACCAAACCATTTACTCTGCAAGACCAACTGTTGATTTGTTGTTACTTTTGGAGGTGACCTGGTGGTCTAGGGGTAAGGTGTCAGACTTCTGTGCTGAGGGTCCGGGGTTCAATCCTCGGTCCCGGCAGAGATGTATCTGATTGCCAAACCCTTCCTTCACCTCTGACAAGATGTGTATTAATCACAACTTGCGAATGTGAGGAATGCCAGGCCTCCACCATGGTTCGGATTCCACGTTAAACTGTAGGTTCTCCATTTCATCCAATCACGTTACCATTACACATTAGCGTAATAGCGTTTAACCCAAACGCGGTGATAATAATAATACTTTTGGCAGTCAGAAAATTCACATCAACAATTTGTTTATAATTTATTACTAACCATTTTTACACTATTGAAACACGAAATTATAAAAATATCAGTTTGGATTTTTTGTTGTTGTAAAAGCGACGTTTATGTTTCACTTAAAAAAATCTTTCAAACGATAGCTTCTAAAATGTGGCGTGATCTAATGAAATCAAGATGGCGAACCAGCCTAAACAAGGGCGGTTGATGACGCCATAGGAACCGTCAAGGCGGTTGTTCTTACGCTGTTTACAAAATAAAAACGTTTCATTTTAAAATAATATTTGTATTGCTCTCTTTCTAATTTATATAAACATGTATTTACTTTTGTGGCCAGTTATGAAAAGATACTAGTGTGAACATAATATAATAATATTTAGTTAATTATTTCAAGTATTATAATATCTCTTGTTGTCACAACCGCAAAACAAATAACATAATAGTTTTATTAGTATATTTTGTTATTTCATTAATTTATGAAAACGCCAATTAAACAATAATCCTTATGAAAGTATTATTAGACTCTTTTTATAACTATTTTTATTAATAATATAGTATTAGTAAGCAAATAGAAATGATTTATGAACCGGTTGACATTAGTGACTTTCAGTAATGTTTGCAATAAAGACCTTCTGCTAGCTGTCAGATACAACCTTTACAACCACGGATGCCCTATAATCATCTGCCTTCTATAGACCATCTATAATCATCTGCCTTCTATAGACCATCTATAATCATCTGCCTTCTATAGACCATCTATAATCATCTGCCTTCTATAGACCATCTATAATCATCTGCCTTCTATAGACCATCTATAATCATCTGCCTTCTATAAACCATCTATAATAAGTAAGAAACATAATTTACAGCTGTATGATCTTATTTAAATGCTGTGACAATAATTAATATGGATTCGGGGAATACAACATTCTTTGATAGCCTGAATAATCTTCTGGTAATCTTATCTATAATGTCCTGAATATATTTATCTACTGGCAATCTTACCTATATGATGCGGCAGATGGGGTTGTTTGTTCAACCATTCCCTGATGGCTTGAAGATCTCTTTGCAGCGTTGGAGGATTTGGGTCTAATTCGTAATTCATGTTCTTTTGTTGTTCTGCATTCGGTGGCAAAAGAATCTTCATGATGCCCACTTTGTCTGCTTCACACTGTGAAGGATAAAATACATGTTTTAATTTAAAAAATCTCGATAGCGAAACTAATGTTAATATCAAGTTTAATAGCATTATAAATCAAACCTTGGTTTTACGACGATACCTTTTTTTACGAAACTATGATGAGCTGGACGAGGTAAATGAGCTATGGTTCGTATTTTTACAGCTTTTATAACAAAAAAAAAACACATTTTAGCGCATAGTAAGTAAAATATTGCTTTCAGTAGATACTTTTTTAGTGTTTAATATTATATATAGGCTTGCTGAAGCTATAATCTATTTATTTTTGTCAAAAATATTTTTTATTTGCTACGAAAGGTAAGACATTCATACCTCCCCCCCCAGGAGCTTAAATTTTATTTGTTTGGTTTTTACCAACCACCCTCAGTAGAACCGACAGGGATTCTAATCCCGATCACCCCTTATTCAGCAGGTTAGTCAGTCTAACACAAGAATTACGCCTTAGACAATCCGATCACTGAAGAAGATAAGAGCTTCAGTTCCCTTGTTAAGTGTACCGTGAGCTGCAAACGGTTGAACATGGCTGCTGTAGTAAGACTGTGATAAACTTACGTACAGGGTGGTACAGATAATTGTCTATATGCTATATATATACGTTATTTATTAAGAAGGAACGAGCATTCAATAATATTCTATTAGGTCAGGTTTTTTTTAATCTTCGGTATTGTCAAATAAAGGGTGAATTGGAACGGAGAGATTAGAATTTAGAAGAGTAGGGCAGAGCACCAAATCAACGAGAGCGCAAAATTAGGTTGGCCGCAAGGACGCAGGACTTGTAAAATGTAAATAATAACGTTTGTAAAGACATTAATTATAATAATGTCATGTTTATTTAAAACTATCTATACAAACTTATGGTTAGTTGTGCAGTGTAAGCCTATATTGGCGTAGAGCGGTGCAGCAAAAAAAAAGAAAAGTCTTGATTTACGGGACATTTTGTGTCCCCGAGTAGGGTTCACCTCTGAAACAGGACAATGCGTTAAATTCCGGTACTTCCTCCAGTCCGAGATGGTTAGCCATCCTATATGACATGTTATTATCACTCAGAAAGACATTAGTCGATCAGATAAAACCGAAAATACACCCCAATGTTAGGTATGTAGAGCAGAGCTGATGTATGATTGAATAAATGGGGTCAGATTGCGAGAGAAGACATCAAAGGTACATTTTAAACAAGCTCTGCTTACCTTGGCTGCTTACCTTGGCAAGACTCAACGACATGACATCAAGTTTATATTTTTCTAGAGCCAGCTTCACTTTCATCAGATAATATAATATATTTAGTTTGTTTTGTTCAAAACTTAAATTCATTGTAGCTTAGTTTGACCCGGGGGGGGGGGGNGTTAAATTACAGTAAATGGTAAGTATGTCTGTCTATGACAAGCGAGAGAGGGTTTCATCTACTTTCAAGTATTCATACGTCAAGTCATTTGATTTTTAGCTGTAACATTTGTTAGATATTATCCATACCTATATATTAACATTAATAAGAGTAGCCCACTTTGGTGGCTGCATGGTCTAAGGTGCTACTCTCGCAGTATTCTAGATTTCCGATGATGGGGAGACCGAGGCTCGAATCTCAGTAGGGTGTATTGAGGGTGGTTTTCCCTAAATGGTTTCTACACTCTCCAATCAAATACGGGTATATTTTCTCTAAATTCAACCGTCCTCATCCTAGACCCATTAGCATAATTAGTAAATAAACGTATAACCCTAACGGTTAGTAAGATACGGTGCTAAAAAAATTATCAATTTTGACTGCATTTTTTTTTCTTAAAATACTTTATATGAAAATTAGACTGTAGAATCTATTTCAGTCGTCAAGATTCGAATAAGAATCTCAGATGTTGTTGGCCAGCTCCTTAAGATCAACACCTTAAAACTATCTTCTACGACCAGGATATAGTATATCTGGTTGCAATTTAGAAGGTACTCTGCTATTTTATTTTCGGAGTAGTATCAAGAAATAAGAACAAGTAGTAAGACGCAGCGATAAAAAAAAAAAAGAGAGATAAAAGTGTTGTGCCGTTAAAGGAGCCAGAACCAGATGGGATTCACCTGCTTCTGCAAACATGTTAACAATGAGTAATATCGAACCAGTAAACTATCCAGGGAAATGCAGTAAGCTGGTTTTGTGAAAATTCGCTGACGACAATCGATTTTAAAGTGGGGTAGAAAAGAAATGCGAGTTGTCACAGTTGTTGAAGAAGGAAAAAAATATATTTATATATTGCCATGGCGGATAAAAAAATAGTTTAGATTAAATATGTATGTGAAAAAGTTATCATCAAACTCATTTCAATTATTCAAAACGCTGTTGAGATTAATATAAGAAGAAAACTAAATTAAACTGCCTCGGTGGCCGCGTGGCATAACGCGCTACGCTAGCATTAGACTAGACTGCTGAGGACGGGGTGATTAAGGTTCGAATCTCTGTCGGGTGTACTGAGGGTGGTTTTTCCAAAATGATTTTCCATTCGCTTTCGTTGCGGGTACACTTCCTTTAAATATAACCTTCCTAATCCCTAAAACCAATTAGAGTAATTAGTACATAAGCATACAACCCGAACGGGTAGTAAGACGTGGTGCTAAAAAAAACTAAAAAAAACCTTAATAAAAACATCCACTGAAGTATTATTTTATTTATTTCAGCCAATTTTATTTCTGCAAACATTGCAAAAATACTGGCTTTAACTCGTGCTACCTTTCAAACCATCTTAAACAATGATCGACACAATTTAATTGTATCAAAACGAAATGACTTACCAAAATATGGAGTCTTTTTTTCACTTTTCCAATAAAATAAGGGAACTAACGGCCCTTTTATTTATCTATTTCAACTGGTTAGTATCTCCAGACATAAGGTACAAACAAGAGTATGTTTACTATCCGTCGACTGAATTATCTGATGATAAAGCAAGGTTCGTCTATCACGTCGCGGTTCTAATTCTTGCGGCGACTGCAACTCTAGTATGAGCGAGGAACTCTCTCCACTGGACAACGACTACGCCAACACTGAGAGGTCTTGAGTGACCCCCGATGCGTGAGTAGCCTTTCCAACAACCCGGGCGGCCTTCCTCTTGTTGTGGGCAGAGCGCGGGAGACGATCGACTTCCTTCGTTTGTCAGATATATAGGAAACAAGCAATCTTGTGTGGTTCTGGGACGCTCGCCAGACACTTGGGAATAGACTGGCGGCTTGTGTGAGAACTAACGTTTTAATATCACTGGCTATAAGAATTCCAATGTGTTTATATCAGTTCATACTATCGAGTCTGCTGACGCATTACTTTTCTTTGCTTTGTATATAAACATCAAAAATCACGTTAACCTTTAATATGCATAGGGTTTTTTTTCCACAAAAATACCTTTTATAGTTATGACTAAAAAATATATATCTTGAAAGTTTTATTTTCTCCTTCCCTATCTCTTTCTTTATATTATATATAATTTAAGTAATACATATATTATCTATTATACATATGTAATATATTTAATACATATATTATATTATACTATATATAATATACAGAAAGAGAGATATGGATAAATATTATATATAGGCCTATATATAATATATATACTTAAAAAAATAGCAAATTACATGCATAAACTGCATAAGTAGGCTATATAATTTAAAATTATAATTAAAAATATAAGTAAAATAAACTAATATACAATTATTTACTTTGCAAACATATGTTTTATAAAATTATCAAATTCGGTAAGTTATATTTTAAATAAAAATATACATACCATCATTTTTAACTATACAGTTATAAATATATTTAAAACCTCTAAAATATAACTTACCCAATTTGTTAATTTTATAAAACATATATTTGTATAATAAATAATTGTATAGTAATATATTTAAATTATATTTATAATTGTTTAGTTAAACATAATTTTATATTGTATATTTATGCAGTTTATACACGTAATTATTTATCTTTTAAAAGTCAAACTTCCGTAGTATTTTATAGCACCGCGTTTTACTACTCGTTTGGTCTATACGCTTAAATTTCCATAGTTTTTTTTTTTTTTTATTACCATGTCTTACTACCTTTTTGGGCTATACGCATATTTGATAATTACTCTAATGAGGTTGGGATGAGGAAGGAAGCTACTTAGAGGTGATCTACCTGCATTTGCGTGAAATAAGAGTGAGAAACTATTTATGAAAAACCACCTTCTCAGTGAACCCAACCGAGATTTGAACCCGATCTACTCGTCAACAACAGACCGGTCTAACATGAGCCTTAGACCATTCGGTCACTGAAGCGGGTAGCTTCCATAGTGATAGTCGCCAAAGGAGAAGAAGAAAACTTCATAGGGGCGTCTTTTGAAAACTACACATAAAAACAAAGGTTTAACCAAATTTACAGAAGCATTTTACCTTGAAGAAGTAATTTAACTTTTACTCAAAGAGAACTTCGACACACAGTATTAGGAAGCTCACTGTGTTGGTGCAAACTCTTCACTAAAAAGGCTTGGAATTATTTATCTTGATATTTTTATCTTAGAACATAATTTGTAATATTATTTTACGGTCTAATTAAATTCAATAGAAATACAGTTTTCAAATCCACGATAAAAAAAAAAGTATCCTTAAATATTTTCATAACAAACGAAATGTAATAACCATCATCAATTTAGATTTTGCAATAAATTTTAAAGGTATTTCTTAACTTTTTTAATACCACTTTTGAGTTCTTTTTCTAAACTCTAAGTTTAACATCCACCTTAGTTAACGGCTTAATTTAAGTGTGAATATGGAGGATGATAGCTAAGCGGACGTACAACTATATAATGTACTTGAATGGAGAACCAAACCACGGAGATATTTCAGTCTCAGGTCACCCGGATGGGAGTCTAACCCCAGCTTCCCCATCAAAGTTGACCTTGGGCAAAGAGAGTCTCCTTGTACTTCCTGAACCTCGGTCAGGGCTTATCTTACTAAATGTTCTATCATACGGTGCAAAAAATCAATTATAAAACATCGTATTTTATTGTTTCAATTGTATGTACCATTCAATGGCTTTCTTTTATCGAACCGGAGGAATTTAAAAATGTATTGATTAAAGTAACTGAATATTTTTTTACATATATATACCTCCATGATATGTGTAACAATATATGCTTGAACATAGAAAAATAAATCCACTACTCGCATTATAAACAAACATAAAATTAACAAAACGTTGAGAAATTACAGTTCAACGTCCCTAATAAACAAAAAGTAAACTACCACAGGACATACGCCCTACTTATTAGATGTAGTAATTAGTTGTTTTCCTTCAGATTACACAACGAAGGTTATCAATGGGGGAACGTACAGTATAGTAACTCAAGCAAACCCTTCCGTAGAAAAAGTTGAAAGTGTAGCCACACTTACAAGGCTAACCACTGTGTACTTCCGGTTTGCGGTTTGGCAAGAGGACAAAAGATTAGTAAAAACAAACGGTGTGAATTGAATTAAATACTAAACAAATCCAAAGTACGGTTAAATCTTCATAGGAAGGTACTTTTAAAAGAAAAAAAAAAGAAAAAATTACTGCTATCATTGATTACATTATGTTATATTATTACACATACCCAGCGTTGTTCGAGAATAGTGTGCTCCATTATTTGTATTCTGCTTTGTCGTCAACCATCAATTTCCAAGGCCAAGGATAGGTAAATATTTCATCAAGGGTTTGGAGGTACAACTCCCCTACGGCTTCAGGCAAAGAAAAATTAATAATATTAAATGCCTTCGAGCCGTTCCACTCTTAAATTGCATTACAGGTCTTATGGAGCACGATGTTGCCAGATTTGATTCGCTTCAGACAGATTGACCATTTTTATATTAAGACATTAAAAAAAAAAAAGCTTTCACTCAGCACAAATCACACTCCTTGTTTTAAGAGGGAGACTATTCTAAAGACCTCTCACTACTTGTTTAGGAGGGAGACTGCTCTAAAGACCTCTCAATACTTGTTTAGGAGGGAGACTGCTATAAAGACCTCTCAATACTTGTTTAGAGAGAGACTGCTCTAATGACCTCTCACTACTTGTTTAGGAGGGAGACTGCTCTAATGACCTCTCACTACTTGTTTAGGAGAGAGACTGCTCTAATGACCTCTCACTACTTGTTTAGGAGGGAGACTGCTCTAATGACCTCTCACTCCTTGTTTAGGAGGGAGACTGCTTATCCGTATTTGAGGTTTTTAACGTGCACTTTCTGAACCGACTGATTATATCAGCACACGAGAATTTCTATGAGTGAGAGCAAAAGGTCTTATCAATTTTGCCGAGAAAGGTATTTTCACATATCTTCTAGAGTTCTTTTACATGTCACAATCAACATTGGGTCGACGGCTTTACTTCCCTTCCGAGGGAAGATATGCAACGGATTTTTATCACTCAGGAAAAATCCATTGACTCCGGTTGGTTTTAAACCCACTAACACCAGGTTCTGAGACGAGCACTTTACGTCAAGACCACTGAGGTCAACTGCTCAGCTATCATCAGTCCAATTTCACTGATGTACAGTACATCATTAAATTGAGTTTAACAGTAAACATTTCTGTTGCAACCCACATAAAAGTATATATTTTCTGAAAGAGAAAATTGAGGTTTATATATATACAAAATTTGGAATCATCATTTGAACTTAATATTAAAGTTAAAAAAACGTAAAATAAATGTACCCTTTGCAGTTGGCCGTTGGTGTCTATGGTGTATGCATATTTACGTCGCAGATTACAATAAATTGAACCCAATATTTTGTATTAGCTTTGTTTTTTTACATTACATCCATTACTGTTGCCAGCCTGGGAACTGTGTCATTTTATTATTCAAGTCATATCTCGCTAAGCCTGTATTAGTTTATTATGCCTTAAAATATAACTTACGACTAGGACAGCCACACCATCCAGTCCCCGGCTGTTAATTTATCAGTATGAAAGGGTAGACCTACATTTCACCAATGATAAATTTTCGGCCATATCGGGAATCGAGCCTGGAACCCTTAGCTCAGTAGAGAGACATGCTATCGACTGAGCTAAGGTGTCAGATTATGAATTCGCTTTGTAATTTTGGGCGTTGTCGTTGTTACGGATGTAAAAACTTCGACATAAGCAATATGACGTGTAAATAACATTATTTACAGTATTATATAGAATGAGAAATAAGATTTTCAGTAGGACCTATGTATTATTACAGTTTTTACTTTCTCGCTATCTTACAGGTAGAGACAGTTTTGTGATCGTCAAAAAAATCGAACTCGAGATTTTGATGAATCTTGACGTTTCATGACTGCCTGAATCCGAAAAAGTTATTTTTGTATTTCCGTCTGTCTGTCTGTCTGTACCTCAGACTAGAGCCTAAACTATTTTACCAATCGGGCTAAAACTTGGTATTTAGGGTTTTCATAGGGTTGCCCCAAGGGGTTTTTGGAATTGGATATCCACCCCTAAAATTAAGGGTAGTTTACTGAAGGACAAAAAGAGAAAAAGTCGATTTTCTCAAAATCGGCTCTAACGACTTTGATTAAATTTCATTTTTAAACATTTATAAATATTACAAACAAAATGGCTACTCTCAATATTTCGGCAAAATGACTTTAAGGGCTCAGGGTTTTAATAGGGTTGCCCCGAGGGGTTTTTGGAATTGGATATCCACCCCTAAAATTAAGGGTAGTTTACTGAAGGACAAAAAGAGAAAAAGTCGATTTTCTCAAAATTGGCTCTAACGATTTTGATTAAATTTCATTTTTAAACATTTATAAATATTACAAACAAAATGGCTACTCTCAATATTTCGGCAAAATGACTTTAAGGGCTCAGGTCTGACACGTAAATTCTCATTTTTTTTTATCATATCTCCGAAACTATTTGAGATATTAAATTACTTTTCATTACAAATATGTAGATCTATTTATAATACAAATATGTTATTCGAAACATATTTTTATAAAACAAATAACTTTCAAGCTATACGCAAATATATATATTTTTTTAACATTTCGAACACTAAAGGTTAAGTATTGCGACAGTAAAAAAAATCTAACCTGAAATGTTGATGGAGGTCGACGTCTCATGACCCCCCCGAACCCTTAAAAATGGTCTTTGCAATGCTGTCTGTCTGTGTGTCTGTTAAAACTTAAAATTAAGAGTAGTTTTATAAAGGGCGAAAAGAGAAAAAATTGATTTTCTCAAAATCTGTTCTAATGATTTTGATTCAAATTCGTATCTAGGCGTTGATTAAGATTATAAATAAACTGGCTAGTTCCATTTTCCTATGAAAATGACTTTTAGAATACTTTACAGGAGCTGAAATTTCCGTATCTCCGCAACTATTTGAGATACTAAATAACTTATCATTGCAAAATTGTAGTACTATAAAAAATTAAAAACTTTTATATGAAATATATTTTTATAAAACCAACAGTTTCTGAGATATTGGCAAATATATTAATACAATTTTGTGAGCTTTAGTTGTAAAGAGATACTAACGCAATAATTCTCCAATGCCATAGAGTAATTAAATATAAATAAGTCTTTCAAAAAGTTTATGTTATTTTTCCTTAAACCTCTTAGAAGAAATGTTTGTACAACAACGATCTATCTCCATTTTAGACTCAATAGTCAATATTTACATTTTTTATTGGTCAAAATTTATAAATGAGGAATTACTAGCAATCCGATGACCTGAAGATGTGCAACACCTTATAAAATATCGAAAATTTTAACCGGAAGTCGAAATTTTAATAGGTTATGTTGACCCTTGTGGACCCAATATTAATCTTTTTTATTGGTCCAAACATAAAAATGAGTACATTAATTTTTTTTTAATAAAATTATAAATTTAAAACCGGGACTCAAAAAATGTTTTACATAAGTATAGTGCAATTTATGCTTGGGTTTGCTAGTGTATATTATTTAGTTTCACACATATTACGAGTTTTGAGTAAATATCTCCATTTTTAAACAATAGAGCGAGAAAGTCCGTGCGGGGCTCCGTACCATTTATTTTTTAAGTCTGAAGGGTGATTTATTTATTATATATTTTGGCCTGGCATCTTACAATTTTAATTCCAGGTCGTATTTAAACATTGCCAAAGAATTTTCTACTATTATATAATTTCCAAATTTTATTTTGTCTAAACAGGTTCGATACCTAAAGTATCTACTCAAGATACAATTTCAGTCTCATTCCAGGTGGTCCGCCCCGGGTGTAAGGTGATCAGGACAAACCTGAATTTCTGATTAAAATTATTTGGATAAACGGGTTTTTAGAACATAAGAATATATTTAAAATATTTTAAGGCGGTCGCCTCGGTCAGTGAGAAAAAAAATCAATCGCTTTCAGGCCACGTGGCTGTGTCGTTTCCTGAAACTACATCTCTATTTACCACCGAGTCTTACTACCCGTTTGGGTTATACGTCTATGTACTAACTACGCGAATGGTTTGAGGGTTGAGTAAGGTTGAATTTAGAAGAATTGTAGTCACATTTGCGTAGAAAACCAATTTGTAAAAACCAACCTCAGTACACCAAACCGGGATTCGAACCCCGATCTCTCAGTCACCGGCAGTCTAGTCTATTGCGAGAATGATATCTTAGACCATTCAGCCACTGAAGCGGGTTACTTCTCTATTCTGCTTATACTCCATTTCGCCCTCTCCATATAACCGACCTTTGTCATGTAAATAAGAAGGAGGGGAAATAAAACTACAAAGTTTCTTATCTCAAGGTAAACAGGAAAGCTCACTGCTAGTTCTCAAATATTTCAAAATTTTCTTATGTAAGTCTATCAAAAATTTGCTGTATTTGTCAGAGGAAGGCTAAAGCTAGAGCCCTTTTTTATCAAGCCTAGTCTCATAGCTTCAAAAATATGCTTAAAAAGTCGTTGAAAATGAGCTAATGTCACCTTTTCATACATTTGTTTCTACTAATAAAACTCAAACTATAGGGTTGTTAAGAGAAAGGATCCCTGTTGTAATCTTTCGACTTTATTTTGGCGTGAGCCATATTTTGATATAACGCTTCTTAGAATTAAATATTGCGTTTTATCGCTTACCGAGGTGGTTATCTTAAATGCAATAGTTATTATTTATATTTAGACAACCTAGAACGTTTAATCCCAAACTGTGTCACAATACATACAAATAAAGTTGTCTGATTTAAATGTGTTTAAGTTTGCATAAAAATCGGATTAGCAATGATCAAGAAAAAACCACGGACGTGGAAATAAATTAATTTTTATTTTGTAATGATTTCCTTTCAAGGTCCTAGGACGATGCTTTGACCCCAAAAAAATCATGTTATAGAGGAGGGGGTGCTAAAATTAAAGTTTGTCAGGACACAAATTTATACCCTTAAGAGCATTAAACTCAAAACGACTCTAACCATATCACCCCTCTCATCAAAAGAAGTCAGGGAAAGGGTGAAGGGGTAAATGGCCGTCAGTGACAAAGTGAATCTTGAGAGTTTACCATTACCAAGCATATTTTAATGTCAGACAAACCAGTGATGGCGTAGCGCGTGTAAAATAATAGTTTACTAGATCATTTTTCAAGGACCGGTTGATATAGTCTTCATTATTAAATAACCCACACTTGCTACGGTGAACGTATGTTCTAAGGCGTCACTCTCGTGCTAGGCTAGACTGCCGATGATAGGGAGGTAAGACTTGGTGCTAAAAACACATGAATGGACACGTGGAATAACGTCAGGTTCGTTTGTTTTGGTTTAGCAGTGACAGGCAGGTTAGGGGTTCGAATTCTGACTGGGAGAACTATTATTATTATTATTATTATTATTATTATTATTACTATCATCACCGCGTCTTACTACCAGTTTGGGCTACACGCACTTACGCTAATGTGGAATGGTAGGGTGACTGTGAGATGAAATGGAGGACCTACAGTTTAACGTGGAATCCGAACCACGGTAGAGGCCTGGCATTCCACACATTCACAAGTTGTGATTAATACACGTCTTGTCAGAGGTGAAGGAAGGGTTTGGCAATCAGATAAATATGTGCCGGGACCGAGGATTGAACCCCGGACCCCCAGCACAGAAGAACTAACTGAAGGTGGGTTTTCCTACATGGTTTCCCAACGCTCTCTCCTCGCAGATACGTTTAAATGTTCTATACAAGCTACCCTACACATTCCTACATCATTGGTATAGCTAATAGCGGATTTCCCGGAGTGGCAGTATGACTTGTTCATAATAAATACTATTAATAGGACGTTTTAGTTCGACAAGATTAAAACTGATTTAATATACAAGAACAAAATATTTATAATATTGATAAACTTTTATGTATTCAAAAGTTTGGTTAAAATTGTTTGTATATCGTTCCTTTTATCAATTCACTAGTGAATTTTATACGTGACTTCTTTGGACTTATATTTGTTACATTTTATAGATATTATAATTGATACGGGTGGTAGGTATTTACAGAAGTAAACTTTTAATGGTATTCAATATAGTTGATTGATTACACCCGGGCACGGAAATGGGTCCTGGGTACTATTTATGTGTTAAAGTGAAATTTTTCATCCATATTATCGCTAAGAGGTTAAATGTTTTCCAAAATCACTAAGCATTCTGTAACGTCTTATTTTCAAAAGGAATTTTAGAACTCGAATGGTTCGAATCTCTAATTCCACGAGACATATTTTTTTTTTGGAACAGCGTCTTACTACTCGTTCGGATTATAAGCACCAGAAGTTTGTTTTTGGACAAACGAAACGCTACGATAGGTCTGACACGTTCATCAGAAATAAGAAACTAAAGGCTACCTCTCAGTTAGTCACGTTTGCACGCAATCAAAGTTTCCAGCACAGGCGGCGATTCTTATGACGTGCTATTAATGCATAACATATTAGTTGTTTTTGAACACAATTTAGCCGGACAAGCAAATTATAGAGCAATAATATCATCTCAGCTGATCTTTCGTTTCCGGAATCACTTAGTGACAGTAATAAACATTGATCACTAGCAAATATAGTATAGTCGCAATAAAAATTAAATGGTTTAACTTTATTATATAGATATATTTATTAATTATTTATTTGACGTATTTAAAGTGCACTTTGTGAATCGACTGATTATATCAGCACACGAGAATTTCTATTAGCACGAGCAAAAGGGCCTACTAATTTTGCCGGAAAAGATATTTTCACATAGCCTCCAGGTGGATCAAATATCCAATCTATTATACTTGTTAGTTACGGTTATAGCCGCATCCAAATATCATATTCTTTAGATTGAAAAGTGACACCTGGACATGGGAATCGAACCCAGGACCTTTGGCTTTTTATCCCAATGCTCTAACCACCGAGCTATCCAGGAATCGTCCTATGCACTGGGTCATTCTTCACTCATTTTTAAGGCAGAGTCTGCTATGGACGTGCTGAAATCGTCGATGTTGGTGGCATCTGATAGCTCGTGATCTTAATTGATCCCACATTTGTAGCCGACAATTTCCACACATCCATCACAGACTCTGCCTTAAAATATGAGTGAAGAAAGACCCTGTGCACGGGACGATTCCTGGATAGCTCAGTGGTTAGAGCATTGGCGTACTAAGCCAAAGTTTCCCAGGTTCGATTCCATTGTACATGTTATTTTTCAATTTAAAGAATAGCTTCCGGGGTTCTTTTACATGCCACTATTGACATAAGATCAACAGCGTTACTTCTCCTTCGAAGGAAGTTGTGCTCTAAATTTTTGTCGCTCAAGACAAATCCGTCGACCCCGGCCGTGTTTGAACCCACGATCACCGGGTCATGAGGCGAGATATTTATCTACAAGACCACTAAGGTCGACCATATAAATAAAGTATTGTATTGTAAAAAAAACCTTTTCGGACCAATATTAAGATGGGTCTTGAAGTTATATGTGGCCACCAATTAAAAAAAAAGGTTCCTACAGTAATTAAGTTTGTTACCATGTCCTTTATAAGACTAGGGCTAAACTAGAAACAGATTTATTAAAATCTTTATATTAAGATGCTATACGGTCATACCTTGAGGCCAAAT
Organism: Timema bartmani; assembly: GCA_902151455.1. Lineage (NCBI taxonomy): Eukaryota > Metazoa > Arthropoda > Insecta > Phasmatodea > Timematidae > Timema > Timema bartmani. The sequence continues at coordinate 272,006 of CABFWB010000051.1, forward strand.
TACGATTTTGATTCTAGCCCAAAAGTTAAGGCTAATTTACTGATATCTAATTTTTTGAAAATTTGAAATTTTTGGTTTAATGGCTCTAGCGATTTTGTTCAAAATTGACATCTGGGGCGTGTTCGGTCCACGGTAGATTACTAAGTGGTCCACAAATGGGACGATAGGTAAAAATAAATAGTCTTTGAAAGAGTTAAGGAATACAAGATTGACAGCCAAAATTCGTTGAGCCACCAGTTCTTTGTACCACAATAATATGTGAAATATGCATAAGAAAGTCAAATATAAAATGTTGTCTTTAATGAATGATAAACAAGTGGGCCTACATTAACAGAACTTAAGGCTACGACTTCCCTTACACCCCACACTTATAAGTACTAAGTTTAGAAGTATAAATAGTCGGCAAAGGAAGTGCAAGAAAACGCACTTTTTATCCAATAAAAAAATAAAAATGTTGTCTTTACTGAATGATAAACAAGTGGGCCTACATTAACAGAACTTAAGGCTACGACTTCCCTTACACCCCACCTTATAAGTACTAAGTTTAGAAGTCTAAATAGTCGGCAAAGGAAGTGCAAGAAAACACACTTTTTATCCAATTAAAAAAAATAAAAACGAACGTATGTAAGAGCCATGTAATTTGTTTGATGCTTCCGGCCTTAAGGTAATGTTATTCAGTCGAGTTAAAACGTGCGTCTGGCTCCAACCTTGGAGTATTTTTCCTTTGGTCAATCAACAACGGCCAAGTGACCTAATATGTTGTTATTTGTGTTTGTGTTTTGACGTCTTACTACACGTTCGACCTATACACACTGTTACTGTTTCTGGAATTTTTGAACATGTTCTCAGCGTATAAGCTTTCATTCCTAAAAAAAATATTTAGAAATGGACATGATCTCCTCGTCATCGGCAGTTTAGTCAATTGCGAGAGTGACGCCTTAGAGCATGTGGGCAAAATTTGTAAACAGTAACAACACTTCATACATATGAAAGGCTATTATCTTAATTAATATCTTAACACACACACTCAGTTGATCATTCACTTCTACATGTTAGATGCTATCAAAATTAATACTTATTAAAAATATTTAATTAAATAATCTAAATAATATCACGCACCCGTCCACCCCCAAAAAAATCAGTTGAAAAGTTTCTCTTTAAGCATAGCCCTTGTTTTCTTGAAATTCTGATCCCCTATAAATTTGTAAGAATGCATCCAATAAGAGACGAACTATGGGGCATTGATGATAGGAGTGGTGGTGGCAGTTAGCAACAGCTGCCAGATCTAGTCTCATGTATCTTTCTTCACCAAACCATTATGATTTCCAAGACCATGTGTTGTGTTGTTATTTACTTTTGGCAGTCAAAACTCTCACCACAAACAATTAAAAAAAATTTATTTTAACTGTTTTTACATTATTGATTCACGAACTTATTAAAATAACTTCTTGGGTGTCTATTTTTTTGTGGAAGTGGCGTTTGTAGCTCAATTAAATTAAAAATGCTTTACGAACGAGAGCTTCCAAAAGGCTGCGTTCTCTTCACAAATTAAGATGGCGAACCAGACCAAACGAAGACTGTTGGTGACGTCATACAAACGGTGTTCGGTTGTGTGTGCGCATCGGTTTACTAAATAAAATGTTTTATTTTTAAACATATATTTTGTATGGATCTTTTTATAAGTTATGAGCATATATTTTGGTGGGCAGTTATAAGAAGATACAAATGTGAATCTAATACTTTTTAATGTACTGTTCATGCACTATAATATATCTTGTTGCCACAACCACGAAACAAAAAACATAATATATCTATTAATATAATTATTTTATTCTTCCAATAAGTTACGAAAAAGTCAATGATACAGAATTCCTAAGAGAAATATTATTAGATTCGTTTATCAATACTTTTGATTAATAATATTATAGTGTTACTAAGAAAATAATAACCCACTTCTGTGGCCGCATAGTTTCTAACGTGCTACTCGCGCAGTGGACTGGACTGCCGATAACGGGGAGTTCAAGGTTCGAATCTCGGTAGGATGTACTGAGGTGTTTTTTCTCAAACTGTTTTCCACTCTCCCTCCACGCAAATCCAGGTATACTTTCTATAAATATAAACTCTTTAATGCCTCAAACCATTAGCGTAATTAGTACATAAGCGTATAACCAGAACGGGTAGTAAGACGTGGGGTTAGAAAAAAATTAAAATAATTACGATTTCCACTTTGACTTTCAACCAATGTTTGTGATTTAAAAAAATCTTCTACTTTCTGGCAGTCACCATACCCTTCCAATTTACAAATGAGAATTGGCTTTATTCGTGGACGTCTTCCCTGCATCACTAGAAAGTTCGACGGTGGATTTTAAGGTATTCTCTCAGATCATTCATGTCAGGTAAACTGATAAGTCACAACACTGATAAGAGCTCTAGACTAGCAAACGCATCTTTTAACGCCAACTTTCTACATTATTCATGGGACGAGCAGTTGGCCCTAATTCTCGAACGAGTCTGGCTCGACTCCGTATAGTGCGCTGTTTTGACACAAAGGTGATATAATTTGTTCTATCCCCACGTCTTACGACCTGTTCAGGTTATACGCATAGATGATAATTACTCTAATTTGGTAGGGATGAGGAAGGAAGCATTTTAGAGGTAATCTATCCGCGTTTACGTGTAAGGAGAGTGGGAATCCATTTAGGAAAAACATATATTTAGTAAATCCGACCGGGATTCGAACTTTGATCTCCTCGTCATAAACAGGCCAGCCTAACACAACTGTGACGCCTTATTGATCATTCCGGCCACTGAAGCGGGTTATCCACAGGGGTTATATCCCTATGTACTCTGATGGTTGTAGGGATTATGAGGTTTTAATTCAGATGAAGTTCATACGCATTTGCTTGGCGGAAGATTGGGAAACCAGTTAGTTAAAAAAAAACTTTCAGTACACCAAGCCGGGATTCAAACCCCAACCTCTCCATCACCGGAAAACCAGATTAGATGTGTTTGACGTGTAATCTTTGTGCCTAACCGACGCGGGTAAAAAATCAGATTGAAAATTTAAATATATAGGCCTATTTAACTTAGATTTTTTTCTAACTTATAATCTTCAATATTTTAATATATTAAAATCTCGAATATATTTTAGGATTCCAAGGATTTGCACAATCTAGGATTGAAAACATTCTAAAAACAAATAAAAGATTGTTCCAGTAGATACATTTAGTTTAATTTTCAACATTTAGTGGTCTCAACAGTTTTTGAATATTTGTCGCGAGCATTGCTTAATTTGATCAGGACTTTGACTCTTCATTTAAAAAGTTTATAATCAAATACTAGCCCGTTACACAGGTGGAACGGTCTAAGGCGTCATCTCGTGTTAGACTGGCCTGCTGATGACGGGGAGATCGGGGTTTGAATCACGGTCGAGTCTATCGAGGGTGTTTTTTTACCTAAACGGTTTACCACTATCCTTCCACGCGAATGTAAACATCTAAATTATAAAATGCTTCCTTCCTCCTTCCTACCCCAAAAGAGTAACTATCCTCTATATAATCATAAACTGAACAAGTAGTGAAACTCAATGATATAAAAATAAATAATAAAAATTCCACAATGTTTATCAAAAATATTCAAGAAATGTTGAGATTGATATGTATGACAGGATTCAGGATTTTAATGACGGTGGGGACGCGGCCTG
>CABFWB010000051.1:275778-288336 GCA_902151455.1 Timema bartmani
GGGGGCATGATTTTCGTGAGAGTGTTCGGGGAGCACTCTCACGAGACCGGGTTGAGAGGTTCACCCTCAGGAAATTTTGACGAAAAAGTCTTTCAAAATTTGAGAGTAATTTAAAAATCAATTAGAAAATTTAAAAAAACGCATGAAATTTCACCATTTATTTATGTTTTTTATTAATTCTTGTTAGTTAAATTATGTGCTAAAGATATAAATCAACTGTGACAGTGATTGACACGCGAAGCAACTCAATAGTGAGATATCACGTGACAATACAACTAGCAATGTCTGTAATATAGATATTTTTTTAAATTATTATTGTTAGACTAATACTAAATAAATAAAAATTCTTGAGGGGGGGGGGACGTACCTCCTGCACCCAGTTCTGGGTTCACCTCTGATGTTTAGAAAATTAAACTAAACATACCTAATGAAACAATATTTTTTTTATTTTGAAAAAAAAAAAAATAATTTTTTCTTTAAAAATTTTCAAAATAATGATCTTAATTAGTGTTTCCTCCCATCCCTCCACCCCCAAAAAACTCCAGACTGCCAGCGGCCTTGTACCGGGACATGCGTAGGCCTCTCTCGGAGGCCAGTTTGGCTCCGAGCCACGAGAACCCACACGTGAGGTGACACAAGGTCACAGCTCAGGCAGCTCACGGAGTAAACATACGAAAGGATCATTTTAGAAACGCCTTGGATTTTTGACACTAAATAATGTTTATCGATGGCGTGACCTTGGTTTGGTTTTTTCTGAACGAGGCTCGAGAAAGGAAATACGACCTTATTATTTCTATTTCTTACCCCCACAGTGGTGGGTACGCCAGTGGTGCTCCCCTCCCCTTTTTGAATAGAAAAAAACCCTCGAAATCCATACCTTAGTATTGTAAAATACCACTCCGGTGGCCGCATGGCCTGAGGCGCTATCCTCGCACTAGACAAAACTGTCTATGACGAGAAGATTTGAGGATCGGAATTTTGTCCGGTGTACTGAGGGTGGTTTTTCCAAAATGGTTTTCCATTTTCCCGCCATGAAAATGCGTGTAAACCTCCTATAAATATAACCTTACTCATCCCTAAAAACATTAAATTAATTAGTACATAAGCGTATAACACGAATGTGTAGTAAGACACAGTGTTAAAAGAAAAAAAAATGTTGTAAAGAATGAACTAACATTTCCCTCGCCTTTTCTCCTACAACCTACATGACCCATCCAATAACTCTTTCAAACTATCTCTAATGTGCAGAAACGCGAGTGGCTTAAAACAAAAATATTCCGGTGATTAGATTACTAAGTGTATTATGATAACCAAGCATTTGAATTAAAATGCACATATTTTTATTAATATTTAAACATTTTAGTCCCATGTACTGTATATATTTACTACTTTTAATGGGACAGGGACTTTTAGTTTTATGGGTTTTTTTGGTGGTAAAGTTGCAAATCTCTTTATCAAATTTGTGTGGTTTTTTCCTTTGCAAGTTTTCTTTTTATTATTATAATTAATTAAAATTATTTTTATAAACTAACAATAATATTATTAAAAAATATTATAAATTGAAATCATTATTAATTAAGATTATTAAAGCTATACTTAAAGGATGAAAAAACCAATCCCTCCCCCAACCCTTACCCCCGCCCTAAAACAGGATCTGGTACAGCCGTTGGGGTATTCAGACGATGCCAGTCCCATTCGGATTAGATCTGATATGCCCTCAATAATGCGGGTACACTTCCTCTGAATTCTACCCTTCTCATTCGAACTACGTATTAGTACGACGATGCGGATAGCCCGGACAGGAATTAAGACGCGGATGGATCATTTACCTTTTTAATAACGAAGTACCCGCTTCGGTGGCCGCGAAGTTTAACGCGCTACTCTCGCCAAGTAGACTAGACTGCCGGTGACGGGGAGATGGAGGATCGAATCTTGGTCGGGTGTGCTGAGGATGGTTTTTCAAAATAAAATCCACTCTCCCTCTACGCAAATGTGGGTTCACTCCCTCGAAATATAACCTTCCTCATTCCTAGAAACATCAGCATAATTTTTACATAAATGTATAACCCGAATGGGTAGTAAGATGCGGTGCTAAAATAACATATGGCGTGTTTCTTTGGATGATATTTAAGTTAGAACTAAATTAAGTTGAAAAGAAAAAATATTTTAATAGATTTTTAATAATTAAAATATAGGCACAGTTAGCATGTTAAAATACAAAGCCAGAATTATAGGTGTTATAACAGTCAAATTTATAGATGAATACTATAAACTTTGTTGTAATTACATTAACTATTTAGTATTAATAATGATATTAGAAATGAGAAAATGAGTGTACAGTATTCGAGAAAATTAATTGATTTTTATTGGATCATATAAAACAATAAAAAAATAGTCAAGTTAAAAATATTAATCATAGACCAAATTAAAATATTTTATAAGTCAAGTAAGAAAACATATAACATAATTATAATATAATTACAATTAAAGTAATTATAGATACACTTTTAACGAATATTACTTTATTTAAAATAAGTTAAGATAAAAGTCAAGCATGCAGTGAGATAAGGCATTTTTTTTAAAAGTTGTTAACAAAAATTAAACTATTTGAATTTTATTTCTATTTTATAATTCCAAAAAAGAGGTTAATATAATAAATGATATATAAAGTAGTAATTACAAAATATTTTCTGAAAATATAGTCGCTTGTTACTTGCCAGCTAATGTGCTTTGTTGACCACCTTAGTAGATTTTCATTTTCGACATGTTTAGGTATTTACGAAGATAAGATATTTGATAAAGAAGCACGATTCTAGATTTTCAGGGCCGGGACAAAAGTTTCCTAAGCTCCTAGCTGAGACTTAAAATTTTCACCCCAGCTATATTCTTTATAATTTAAATAAACCGCAACCCCCTACATGATGCAATAATAATAATGTGTCAAAATACTGGGCGGGGGGGGGGGGTAGGGGGGGATAGTAAAAAATATATAAATAAACAAAAAATAAGTGGTGACCCCCTTCTCCGCGCTCAATACATGCGTGCAAAAGTACTATCCCTTTTTTCTCTAATATTTTCGGATGCTTTTAATTAAAATCAAAGTGAATCACTGATAAAGCAACCCTGAATGTCATAAAACTATAAAACATATATAGGCTTATATTTTTAGCACCATCTCTTACTCCCCATTTGGGCTATACGCTTATATACTAATTATTACTATAATGATCTTAGAGATTAGGAAGGTTATATTTATACTTTATGGGAAGTGTACCCACATTTGCATAAGTGGAAAACTATTTTGTAAAAACTATCGTCATTACACCTGACCAGCATTCGAACCTCAATATCCCTGTCATCGGCAGTCTAGTCTACTGCAAGAGTAGCGCATTATACCATGCGGCCACCGAAGTGGGTAACTATGGAATTGATTATGTTAATAATCAATCTTTTTTAAATATATTCCTTATATTAGATATTAGGCTCTACATTTATATGGTATCTGTTTATTTGAAGATAATTGAAAGATACAGGGGAAAAAGGGGTGAAAGTCACAACACAAAAATTTTTAAGGACAACTTTTATATCTCATGTCGGTATTTTATTCCAATTGATTTGTTTGGTTTGCGTTCCATTCGGTAGCATTTTACTAACTGGTAATATTGTTACAATGGATTCTGAGTAATCCTTATTTCATTGTTTTATATTATCTTTATTATTTGCGATAATAATAATAATAATAATAATTTCAATTCAATTTCAATTTTTCAATTTCAATTTAATAATAATAATAATAATAATGGCGTGTCTGGCCTACATCAATCTTAGCCCGGTAGTGGAAAGATTATCCAGTACTAATGTACCGTTGCCCAGGGGACTCCCGAATGTACTAATAGTACATCATTTCCGTGGAGGCTCTTTCCATGTCCTGATGAAATGAGATGATGTTGATAGTGAGTATGAGGGCGTGGAACCATTGGTAACACTTAAACATAACTTAAGACTAACTAACTAAACCCTGGTGACTGTCGGGGTAGTTCCCCTTTCGTGGAAAATATCCAAGGTACCAGCCGGGAATCGAACACGGGACTCCTAGGCTCGTAGCCAGGTGCACTGACCACTACATCACGGGACCAGTATTATTTGAGGTATTTAACGTGCACTTTCTGAACCGACTCATTAATTATATCAGCACACCACTTATAATATAACTTAATTCTAGAACAGACACAACACTCAGCCCCACGGACAGTATGCCATCACTGTGAAAGGATAAACCTTGTATATATTTTTTAGCTGCACCAGGAATCGAATCCACGACATTTACCTTTACATTAAGTAAACTGTGATTTTTAAATTTAAAAAAAAGCCCAATTTCTATCAACAACATTGATTGAAAGTTACTAAAATTCGACACTATAGAAATATATCATATTTAATTTATTAGTTAAAAGTTCATCTAAAAAGTTTTCAAAAGCTTCTAATAATACTTCCTTAAAGGTCGTTTTTAAACTACTTAAGGCTTTTTTTTTAATGATTTTTGACACCCTCTTCCATCTACCCCCCCTCCCCCAACCACACGTAATGATTCATAAGATTTTCCACCCCCCTCTCACGTAATTTAATTATGAATTACAGTGTAGTTTCTATTTTTATTATTAAATTAATGGACTAAGAATATAAATACAGTTTGTACTTCCCCCCCCCCCCTTCCCTACCTTTGCGGCAACGTGATTTTACAGTTTTCGAATACCAGGCTTCTCATGAAATCAGGCTGTGAATCAGATGTGTCAAGCCATTTTATAGAAGATAATATATATGTTAAGAAATATTCGAAACTATGCGTTTGCTCTGAAACTACCGTTATACAGTGGTCAGTTAGTTAACTGTAGTAAAAAATTAATGTAAGCTTCAATCTAAAAAAAATCAATCAAATAACATTCTAATAAAAAGTTAAATTAGACATGATGGCTATTTAATGGCGATAAGTTTAACCTTGGACAGATATGTGAGGGGGAAAAAAACCCTATTGATGCGTACACACACACACTCATAAATTAACACAGTGTAATTTAATGTAAGATGGCCTTGATGGTCTTGTGGTAGAGTGCTCGCCTCACGACTAGTCTTTTGCGGGTTCAAACCCGACTGAGGTCAATGGATTTCCACCGAGCGATGAAAATCGGTGGCGCAAATCCCTTCGGGGGGGGGGGATGTAAAGCCATTGGTCTTATATGTTGATTGTGGCAGGTGAAATAACCCTGGACGGTATTATATTAGATACCTTCCTGACAAAATGTGTGGGCTTCTTCTAGCTCGCTCGTAGAAATTCATTGCGGAAATCAACGAGAAGATACTGAATTTTTAGAATTGTGCCAGAGGGTGACACTAGCCAGCCAAAGGGCTGAGTGCTTACGCTGTTCTGGACGGGTCAAAAACACATTAGGACTAACCTTCTTCCAGGGGCGGATCCAGATCATTTTCATAGGGGGGTCATAGTTATAAATAACTTAGTTACTTAATATGTTATATTTCTGTTTAAAGCCCTTTAATAGTTTCTCATTTATATTTGATATTGGGTATGTTATAAACCGTGGTCATCCTCTCCAATTTTTTTTAAATCAGATAGTTTTATAAACTATTTGGAGTGGCCTTCTGACAAATTTAAAAAAAAATTGTTCACTCTAGAAGTTATGATTAGTCTTTGCCTTTTTTTTAAATTAGATTATTTTACAAGCCATAAGAAATTTTTGAAATTTGTATTCCCCTTGAAGCTATTTAGAGTGATCCTCATCTTAATATTTTACGATGATTAGATAACTCTATAAGATAATCTTTGAAGTGGTCTTCCACCGACAAAATTTTAAAAATTGAATTATTTCAGAAACTAGGCTATTTGGGGTGGTAATCGCCTGAAAATTCTTCAAAATGACATGCATTTTTTGGAGTTTTTTGAAGTTGTCCTTCCCTAGACATTTTTTGAAATTTGGATGACCCTGGAAGCTATTTAGAGCTTTCCTCCCCTGACTTTTTCTGCCAATTAAATGCCTCTAGTCTAGTAGTTTTTGAAGCGGTTTACTCCGACAAATTTTTGACAATAGAATGCACTTAGAAGTCATTTGGAGTTTGACTTAAAGGCCATCTTTCAGCTTTATATTTGATAATATCAGAGGATTTGAAATATATCTAGGGGGGAATATATTCCAAGGAGGAGCAAATAATTCCCAGGGGGGCAGAGTCCCCCACAGTTCCGTCACTCTTGCTGTCCACACATACTTTATATTCGGTGTTCGTGGATGAACTGCTCTCAGACGATTATTAGTCTTCTTTGATGTGTGGTAGTCTACCGTCTCAATGCGGAACAATGTTCGTTACTCGCTATGCACGACAAATATTCGTACATGAAAACGAATATTTTTTCCACACTTGCTTGAGTCATATCGAACATTGAATAAACGTGGACGAATAACGCACGTGTGGACCCGGCTTAAGAGATGTCTGCGAGTAAAAAGATTAAAAATTGTATAAAATATATCTGTGTTGTATTTTCTTTCTAAAATTTTTAATTTCATTTTGTTTTTATATTAATTTTCTAACCTTCACAGGGGGGTCAACTGACCCTTTGACCCCCCCCTGAATCCGCGCCTGCCTTCTTCTAACCTTTGAATATCAGTTAAAGGTGTCCTGGAATTTTAATGACAACTTTGTCTCTCCGTTTACAAAGTTTCTCATATAATGTCGCTATGTTCATGACAGATATTCGACAACTGTTGAGCATCTGAAGAAAATCATACTTTATGTTTCTACTGGAGTAATATTTTATCTATTTAGGCCAAAAAAAAAAAGTTTTGATATAAAAACTGCAAAAACACTTACCTTTTTTCGCGTTCCCTACACTCACATCTTAAATTAGTTTATAAAATTACATTTTACAATATTTTATAATGGATTGTGGTATTTTCGTCACCTCAGTTTACATAATAAAAAGCAGAAACGTTTCTCTACTAAATTTCATACTTTTTATATTTAGCTTGCGAAGCCAAAATAAAAGACAAACATGGTACACGTAACGAAACGTTTGGATACACTGGAGTAGATAGATGATGCATTAAAATAAAACGAAATACAGTTGATTCTCTTAGTAAGTTTTCGAATGGTGCGTCATTTTGTAAAAATAAATGGTCCAAGTACGTCACAGAATTTCTCGCTCTTTTATCATAACTATACTTATAGCTCGTGAAATATGTGAAACGAAATAATATCCATTGTTTCAGAAACATCCTAATGGCCAAAAGAGTCAAAGAGCATAGATGAAATAATATATATAATTATTGTTTTAGAAACATCCTAATTGCAAAAAGAGCCAAAGAGCATAGATAAAATACTTTACATTGTTTCAGAAACATTTTAATTGCAAAAACAGCCAAAAAGCATAGTTGAAACAATATAAATTGTTTCAGAAACATTTTACTTTACATCTATCAATGTTTCCATTCTATAGTCCAGGTAAGTTTTTTTTATTCAAGCCATATATTTTCTGCTACCAACTTGCTAGACCTGTCATAGCTTCATATGTCTTATAATATAACTTAAGACTAGGACAGGCACAAAATCTAGCCCCTAGCCGTAAATTTATCACTATGAAAGGATAAACCCACATTTCACCAATGATAAAATTTTCGGCCATGCCGGGAATCAAACCCGGAAACCTTAGCTCAGTAGACAGACATGCTATCGACTGAGATAAGGTGTCGGATTGTTTCAGAAACATATTGAAGAAAAAGTAACATAACTGTTCACTAAAGAGCATAATTAACTACCCATACCTCAATTTAAAAAAGAGATTAGAAACTATTTGATAAAAATTAATTCAAATAAAAGATTTTTATTTAAACTAGAAATACAATTTTGCGATGATAGCTTTATATATCAAATAATTACGGAGATTTGATCAAATTTGAAGATATCCACTAATATAAAGTACCCTCTAAATAATTTTTCCGGAAAAAATTGAGATGCTCACTTTGTTTTTAATATTAAGCAGTGCCTAGATAAGGATTTAAATTAGAATCATTAGAACGAATTTCAAGCATGTAGATTTTTTCCACCTTGATATTAATTTTAAGGCCAGATATCTTTTTTCCAAAAACTCCTAGGGGGAACCTTAATTTTATAATATAATAGTTTTAACCCTATCGGTAAAATGGTTTCGGCTCTGGTCCGAGATACAAACAGACGGCATCGCAAAAGTAACAAAACTTTTTCGGGTTCAGTGTGTCATGAAACGTCGTTATCCATCAATATCTCGAATTCGACACCCGCCTCGGTGGCGTAGTTAGTCAATGCGCTAGTCGTGTTGAGTTAGACTGCCAAGGGTGAAGAGCTCGAGGTTCTAATCTCGTTCGGGTGAACTGGGGGTGGCTTTTCTTAAATGGTTTTCCACTCTCCCTCACGCAAATGTGGCTTCACTTCCTCTATACAACCTTCCCAATTTATAATCCATTAGCGTAATTAGTACTTAAGAGTATAACCCGAATGGGTAGTAAGACGCGGTGCTAAATAATAATAATAATAATAATAATAATAATAATAAATATAAACCGAGCTGGTAGTAAGACGCGGTGCTAAGTGTTATTACTATTCGAATTCAACTTTTTTTTTACGATCATCATAAACAACATCATCAACTGTTTCCAGTCTGTGACTGGGTCAGTTTAGTAAGATGCCCCCATCTTCCTCTTTCTTGCCACCCATTCTTCTTACTTTGATTTCTTCCATTCTTCTCCTATCACTTGCACACTTTCTGTTATCTGATCTACCCATCTCTTTATTGGCCTCCCTTGCGGTCTTTTATCTGCATACTTCATCTCCAACATTTTCTTTAGCATCCTTTCTTTTTCTATTCTCATTACATGACCATACCATCACAGTCTTGCTTCCTCTACTATCTCACTTACCCCAACATCCTCACTACATGCCCATACCATCACAGTCTTGCTTCCTCTACTATCTCACTTACCCCAACATCCTCACTACATGCCCATACCATCACAGTCTTGCTTCCTCTACTATCTCACTTACCCCATCATCATCACTACATGTCCATACCATCACAGTCTTGCTTCCTCTACTATCTCACTTACCCCAACATCCTCACTACATGCCCATACCATCACAGTCTTGCTTCCTCTACTATCTCACTTACCCCAACATCCTCACTACATGCCCATACCATCACAGTCTTGCTTCCTCTACTATCTCACTTACCCCATCATCATCACTACATGCCCATACCATCTCAGTCTTGCTTCCTCTACTATCTCATGTACTCCCGGTAACTCCACTCTTTCCCATATAACTTCATTCCTAATCTTGTTTCTCCTCGTGACAGCTAACATACTCCTCACAACCCTCATTCCCAGGATACATTAGTTTAAATACCCAGAGGGCTCACGAGTACCTAAGTAAAATATGAGTCTTAAATAGTTTTCTAAAGCTTTTAATAAAAAAAACTACTACCCTTAAATAATTATGTTCAAAAATATAGTATGTAGACACTGTAAATTAAAATTAGTTTAATATTGGTATGACCACATGTTTAAAACATGTTTGTAGGCATTAATCAGGGAACGGGGGATCCCAATGCTTCAGTTGCACAATAAATTATATTAGATCTAAATATTTACAAGTGCGATAAATGAGATTATACAACAAAGTAGTCAAGTCCTCAGGAGACTGACGAGACGCCTCCAGAAGTTCTTCAGTGAAGTTGACATCGTCTTCAGAAGCCTTTCTTACCGTGATTGTGATCGTGGTCTGGCGAGGTTGCGTGGACCAAAATGTAGTGGGGGGGCTGGTTTTGAAACAGCCGGTCGGGATCTGGTCGACACTGGAAGGCAAGGCAGAGTATTATCAATTAGTCCAAATTAAAATTCGTAGATTAGAGTTGTGTCTATTTTTAAAATATAATATCAACTACATTATCCCGTGTATAAGGAGTCATAACCATCAACTACGGATCTGTAAAAATCTTGGGTTTGATCCCGAGTAGTGCCTTAAAATAATTTAACGCCTGCTATATGCATTTTTGTCATACAGTACAAGGCATTGCTGTTAGTATTGTTAAATGGTACTTTTCTAAGTAAAGCTAGTTAGTAGGTCGTGTTTTTATGTTTTAAAACTGTGGCATAAAATTAAATATTAAGTAAATATCTAAATTAAATAAACAATATCATAGGGACCCTACTTTGGCCGGGAGCTATGGGTCTTAAACACCAATGTTTTATAGTCGTCAGAAGATTCTGTGATGGAAAGGAAATTACGTCATCTATAATAAGGACGGTCTCAGAAATAAGTAGACCAGGTGTATTGAGTGGGTGTTAACATCAACAAAAACTTTTTTTTTTTTTAATATTTCGACTAGAACAGCATCCTTTAAGGCAGCGGTTCCCAAACCTTTTGAATGGGATACCAACCTAACATCAGTAATTTGGAGTACCACTGAGATAATGCCGAATATTTACAATTCGGTCATTTTTAATGGTGCCCAGGGATATAACAACACGTATTGCATGGCTACACCGGCTGTCTGAGTTATAATCAGTGGTGCCACCCCTTCAACCGCTGTATTATATCGGTTTTATTTTTGGTTAGACTTGGTCGTGATATATGTATAAGATTTTCTATGGCCCTATCGTTTTACGACTTTAATTTGATTGTTTTGTTTGGTTTCCCACGGTGTACCATCGGGAATAGTTGTGTGAACCACTGGTGGTACGTGTACCACAGTTTGGGAACCGCTGCTAATAATACATTCCCTATATTTGTCGACACCCTTGGCATGAAACGTCGTTATTTCCTGACGTTATGAGTCCAGGAAACCCTTAGCAGAGGACATAATTAAAAAAAAAAAAGAATATCCTATTATGGTTTAGGCCTATAAAAATTACCTTAGACATATTAAAAAAATCTTTATTAATATAATGAAGAAATTATTTTTCTGTTTGTTTGTAACAAAGAAAAACGTTACCCGGTTCAATTCATTACGTGGCTACCCCGGGCAAATCCAGGTAGGCCCTACTTCTGCTAGTATTAAATAAAACAAGAATATTTGTAATGCAATAAATACTTGTTGAGTTAATTATAAGCTTCTTCATATTTTTGTGGCAGTTCTTTTGAGAACTACTGCTATCTATAATTCATGAAAATAGAACTCTTTGGCATTATACCAAGTAAGGTTTTAAGTAGCTCTTCCCTTTGATCCAACAGTTTTTTAAAAAATAATCAGAACGTATTAAATTACATACCTAATTTTTGCTTTTGTAAAAAGTTGTTAATAATAATATAGGAACTATTCATCATTCTAGATCATCCGTTCCCAACGAGGGGTACGTGCCAGGACGTTTGAGGGTACGTGAAAATATTTAAATAATGGCGGAAAGAGCTATATATATGACGGCAGTGTAAGATAAAAAGCTCAGTCAAATTTATTAAACTAACTCAACGATATGGTAAGGGGCAGCGCGGGTTTTCTTCTATATTTGACCTTGGGAAAATTATTTAAATTTCAAACATAAGATAGTTTTTTATAATTATTAATTAATTAAATGTGTTGGGTACATTTCATAGAAATGGGATGTCAAGAGGTACAAAAGCGAAAAAAGGTTGGGAACCACTGTTTTAGATGCATGGAAATTTAACTTATATTAATCTTGTTTTGAGACAGCTACTTTTGTCCTCCTCAGGGCCAAATTAAGGTAGGAGTGTAGGTAACTCAAGTCCTAAGGACATTATTTTTGCAGTTTTTATATCAAAAAAATCCAATAACTCTCCAGTACAACCATAGAGTTTAATTTTATTCACATGGTGATATCAACATTTGTTGAATATCTGTCAAGGGTGTCCTGAAATATATTGACAACTTTTTATCTTCATTTAAAAAGTCTCTCATCAAAAGCCGCTAAGCTCATGACAGATATTCAACAACTGTTGATATCACCATGTAAAGAGAATTAAACCCTATGTTTCTACAGGAGAAACTTTTTTTACTCTGTCCGAACAATTTTGTGCTATAAAAACTGCAAAAACCCTTAACTCAACTCGCGTTTCCTAGACTGCTACCTTAAGTCTTCTGTTTCCTGGACAGTGAAGGAAAGGTGGGTGGGAGGGGAAACTTCCACTTGTTAGATTCTGAAAATCTGATGATGATTCGGTTCTGTTTTTCATTTATTCCTGGTACCATCAGATCTCTATTTACTTTTGTCAGAGACAGAATTAGACTAGCACAAGACCGAGATATTTATTTTAAGGGCTAAAAATAATCCCGTTATGCAAAGCAGAACAAGTTTGGAGTAAAAAAAACCCAGTTAAAATTCAGTTTTGTTTAAGAGTCTATTATTTTGAGAGACAATTTAAGGGGTTTTTTCGAATAATTTGGGTACTAAGTCCCGTAATCCTGAGTGCGTTCGTGAGCATCTCTAGTGGTTAAGTTGAACGAGAAAACCATTATAAATGGCTTTGAATGTGTTCTCAAGATTCGTACCCCCCCCCCCCCCCCCC
>CABFWB010000051.1:288379-315664 GCA_902151455.1 Timema bartmani
CCCCCCCCCCCAGCCCCCTTATTGGGCTGCAGTACTTCGAGGGCCATACCTCCCACTTTACCCCCTCCCCTCTACTTAATAATGCTCCTAATGGGGTAATGAGCACTTCACCTTGCAAGCTGACAGGACCATGGAGTGAGATATATTTCTACTCCAGTATGAAGAGCCAGGTGGTGTAAGGATCAACGTCGTTATGGAGATAAAACCTGGGAGGTGGGCCCTGATTGTCACCCCCTGGTCCCCCAATGGGCCCCCGATAGTACCACGACAACTGAACTCCGCAAACACAAACAGCACAAACTTTTAAAATTGCAATTTTTTTTGTTTTATTTAGCACTGTGTCTTACTGGTTATACGCTTATCTATTAATTACGCTATTGGTTTTAGGGTTTAGGAGGGTTATATTTAAAAGAAGTGTACCCGTATTTGCATGGAGGGAGAGTGGAAAACCATTTTGGGAAACAACCCTTAGTACACTCGACTGAGGTTCGAACCTTGATCTCTCCGGATCAGCAGTATAATCTACTGTGAGAGTAGCGCCTTAAGCCATGTGGCCACTGAAGTGGGTTAAAATGGCTATTGAATGACAGCAATGTGTGATCATGAGCTATAACTACCCAGCCTAGAATAAGTTTGTAGGTTGAGGGTGAATTTAATTTAAATTAATTATCTTTCGCCTCGCGTCAAGCTAGAAAAAAACACTCGAGAAAATTACATCCAGTACAGCCGGCCGAGGTCGGAACTCATCCTTGATTCAGATGTGCTAACAGCTCACCCAGGCCCATCGTTCTGGACGACCATTAATTATTATTGGTGGTATTTTAGGATGTGTTACAGAGGAATTCACTTGTCCTTCAGAGCTATTTATAATGCTATTTCTACAACAGCTTATTTTACTTGCTGCAATCGAGTTTATTTTGTGTTAGTACGCTTAAAATAAGGTAATTAACTAATTATAGACGTTTAATGGAAGGTAAAGTCCGTATTTGTTATGGTTTTTATTACAAAACTATTTTTCTTTTTGACAAAATAATAAAAATAATATTTAAATTGATAAGTTTAGTTTAATTTTCTACACAGGGTCATCTCTACAGCTCTTAAATAAATGTCATGATCATCACGAAATTTGACCATAACTTAATATTTTCCTTTGAAAAGCTTCTGATCAAAGACAACTAGTATGACTATATGTAGAAAATTAAACTGAACGTATCTACTGAAGCAGTATATTATTATTTACTATGGAAAAAAATTGTTTAAAAAATACTGAAAAAATACTGAGCTTAACTCGCATTTATTTCCAACTCACTTTTAAATCTCCTGGATATCTCACTGGTAAGAGGATTGGCGTACTCAACCAAAGGTCCCGGGTTCAAATCCCGAGGTCCAGGTATAATTTTTAAATTTAAATAATATGATATTTAGATGCGGTTATGACCGTAATTAGCAACTATAATAGCTTGGTTATTTAATTCGTCACGATATGCGCATTTGTACAATATTGTCATCGTACTATTGGCATTTGATAGCATAAAGCCCTCCAGAATCAAAGGTGGATCTTTATCTGAAAGCTTAGGATCTCATTATTCACTCAAATATAGTTGACTATTTCAGCACGTCCATCACAGACTCTACCTTAAAAATAGAAGCGAAGAATGACCCTAGGCACGAGATGACTCCTAGATAGGTCAGTGGCAAGAGCAACGGCGTATTAAAACAAAGGTCCCGGGTTCGATTCCCGTGTCCATGTGTCTTTTTTCAATTTAAGGATATTTAATACAAAGGGTAGAAATGATTAGGTTATCTAAGATAAAATTAATTGATAGAGGATGATAAAACTTAGGCCTAAGTGTACTTTTTACGAGGAAAGCTATCCCCATTGCAATCGATCGGGTTTTGAGACCCAACACCCTAAATTGTGTCCAAAGGCAGAGCGACTCTAATCGCCTTTCTTAGACCACTCGACCGATATGAAAACAAGATGGCAACTTTTACTAAAATAGATAACCCGGAAGGTACTGTGCAAACCATACAGACCATTTATTAAATAATATATTGTTTTCATATTTATTTTGGATATAGTCAAGGTTATAAAAAAACTTTGAGAAAATGGTCTTTCCATAAATTAAGTGAATTTTCAGTGGTAAACTTGGACCATTCTGCTCCATTTTTAGCTCAATAATAAAACTAGACAACCTTTACGATAAATACACCTTCCTCAAAGAAAATATATTTACAGTTCAATTTTTATAGGGAGAGCCTGTTAGAAAATACACTTTTTTTTTCTGCCAAAATTGATTCTGATACTTGGTCCTAAAAACTATGTATGAAATAATAAATAACAAATACATGAACATATAAAAGCTCTTATACCAGAGCTACAAACAAAAACAAAATAACCTATCACCTGCCTTGGTGGCGTAGTTAGCTTACGCGCTACTTTCGTGTTGAGCTTGACTGCCGAGAACGGGGAGATTAAGGTTCGAATCTCGCTCGGGTGAACTGAGGGGTTGTTTTTCCTAGATGGTTTTCCACTCTCCCTCCACGCAAATGTGGGCTCACTTCATTTATACTCAACCTTCTCGATTCCTATCCCATCAGCGTAATTAGTGGCTGTATGCGAATAGTCCAAGGCTCCCTAATCGGACCCTTGAGTTTTAGACTTGATGATGTCTTGGTGATTTTACCCTTCTCGCACTGTTCATAACGAAGAGATCATCAAACTATTCGAACGGTAACAACCTTATTTAAAATGGTGGAAAACGTAGGTCAATACTCTAGCAGACGAAACGATAATACTAAAACAATTGCCAGTCAAACACCGCAACCGACACCGCGAGAACAGCGCGCGGCTGGTTTCCTTGGTATTCATGGTGAGCAAGACCTCGATAAGACTGCATAGGTATAATTCACGACTATTCCTACAGATATACACTTGATCACGTGATTGCCAATGCAGCTATCAAGGGCACGAGTCAAGGCGACGCCGCATAAGTAGACTATTCGGATACGGCCAGTACTTAAGCGTATTACCCAAACGGGTAGTAAGACGCGGTGCTAAGTATTATTATTATTAATTTATAGCCAGAGCAATTATTTATGCTTATTAGTGGAAATTACTCCATCTAGATATTATATTCTAAAAATTGAAAAATGACACCTGGACACGGGAATCGAACCCGGGACCATTGGCTTAGTACGCCAATGCCAATGACCCTGGGCATGGGACGAATCCTAGATAGCTCAGTGGTTGGAGCATTAGCGTACTAAGCCAAAGGTCCCGGGTTCGATTCCCGTGTCCAGGTGTCATTTTTCAATTTTCAGAATTATTATTATTATAACCTATCGGACATAGCCTGAATTTACCGAGTTAATTTAGGCTCTAAGGACACCCAAATAGTCGTATCTTTGGGGACCGTAATTACATACACTCACAATGTTCTCCACAATGAGGCACAATGAGGTGCACAGCACCGTGACGCCAGTGACGCAGCATAACGTTATAAGGAACTCCAACATGGCTGCCGTGAAATGGTGACTTTTCCTTCCAACGCTCCGCTCACTAATTTTATATGCTAAATTCCTAAACAGCTACATATTGTGTTCAAAAAACAAAACGAAATTAATTTGGAACAGTTTGTGGTTGCTTGGCAACAAATAAGAACGTTGACATGTCGAGAAATTTCCTGGTTCTTTGTTATTAGAACAAAATAAAATATTATCAATTGTTTAATTATAAAACCAATTATATAATTTAAAAACAATATTAATAATTTCGTAGACAAGATAATATTGTATTTATATAAAAGAATTTATTTTATTATTTCGTTATTATTGATACAACCCAAATCAAAGAAACTAACAACAATGCAATATTAAATTCTTGAAGATAGTTTGCCATATCTAATAAACTCCTTTAAATTCGACGAGATTTTTTCATAATTCATATTAATATATTCCTCTAAATCTAAGGAGGTTTTGTCATGTTTTATATACTCACCTAGCTCCAAATGTATGTTGCTAAGTATTACTTATATCATATCATAATATCAAATCGCAAAAACATACGTGGTAAAATTTTAACCAAATTTACATATATTTGTCAAATAAACAGTAGCAGACCTTTAGAAATAGTAATTAATTAGTTCTGACAATTATCTTTCCCGCAGTGGAAATTTAGCCATGGTCAGAGGATTCCTTATTTTTAAATTATGCTCGCGTTTTGCAACTGAGAAAGAACATATTTTTTTCAAATTAGCTAGAAATGTAATTGTATTTTAAAACTTACCTCTAAGGAACCAAAGTTCAAATATCCACTAAACTCGACAAAGATTGCGCTCATTCAACAAAGCAAGTCTCCCTTAGCTTAATATTACTTCCACTTGAAGTATCAGTTACTTCAATCTTATTCTTCTTTCCTTTTTTTTTTTTTTTACTTTGATCATGTTCATGGACCCCAAGTGCAAATGATAGCACGGTTCAGATGAGAAACAAAATGGAGGTTATCATTGTGAATGGAGCGCGGTATTCTTGTGATGTGGTTTACCAGCTAAGGTGAAGCTCTCTGATGACTTTAGCGCTTTCTGAACACCTTTCAAACCCTTGAGCCTTTTGTTAAAAAGCCGACGTTTCTAAGAAAAGGCAGGGGAGAATGGAGGGGTAAGTTCAAAAGTCAGATATTTGGTTGAGTTAGTTCATAAGAGCTCTGTGAATTCCTCCAAAAAACATATTTAGTTGAAATATATTAGACAAAATATTTATTGTAAATCTATTAACCACCACTGCAGGTTTGCATCATAAAGTCAATGTGCCCAATGTAAATAGAATATAAAGGTATCGCTACTCGGATGGATTGGACTATGTCATTGCTTACGTCACCCAATAGGCCTACAGAGCAGCTATATTTTAATACTAAAACAGCCAAACATAGATATTTATTTGTTAAATAAGTAGAGTAATTACTTTAAATGGACACTGGTGTGGATTTTAAAGGTTAAGTTATTATTTAAAGTTTCAAAATGTTACCTGATATTTAACAGCTTAGTTTGTCTTTCATATAACTTTGTGTATGTAATACGCTGGCTTGTGTACTGAGTGACGTCACACGCTAAGCCAATCAGATGTCTTTCTCCATCTGGCATTACTTTCTATTCTCTTTACATTAAATGTGCCTGGTTCTAACCTAGAATTCCGGAATTCAATATCATCCAGTAGTAAAGAGGATGATTTTCCATCCTCTTTCCAGGTAAATGTCAATCGAGTTACTATTGGTTACTATACCATTGACACGTCCACTTATGGCAGGCAGGGTGTGACTGTAAGGCTGCTTAAATTAGGAAATTTAAAGACTTCAAGTGAAAAAAATAAATATTTTGTTGTGTACTGGAACTCTATGTGAGTTACAGTTTCAGCTAAAATAGCTAACCGAATGGACTAGAATAGGAAAGGTGAATTTTAAGAAACTCTATAATTCACACGTAGAGTGGGGGGAAAACCTGGTATCAGTAGTCAATGCCAGAAGTGTTAGCCACTCACCTATCTGGCCTGGTATCTCTCATGTTAACACAAACATTGGTGAAAGGGTGGGGGAGTATGATGTGTGTCAATATCCTAGATGAAACTTAGCTTACATAAAAATCAGTCTTGTCAGAAAATCGGAAGGTTCTTTGTCACTTTATTTTTGGTTGGTTTACGTTCTTAAATGTTCCAAAAGCACACTGCCAAAAAAGAAACACAACAGCAGACATTTCAACCACCCGACGACACTCAAGGGTTATTTATTGTTACAGATCCCTTTGTGGTCGCAAAATGGCGTGCAAGTTGTGTCGTGGACATGCCGACACTTCTTCGCTCTCTTTAAAAACGTCAAACACACTTAGAAAGAATACTCTTTGAAGACTTTTTTTTTTATCATCTCATTGTTAAACGAGAGAAGGCTGAACGTTTCTGACATGGATGTTATCGTGGTTCGGAACTTGTTGACAGCTTTTCTTTACTCTTTCGACCTCCATTTTTGTTGCACCTTTCTAAACCTCGCGGTTCATTAACTGCCTGAGAAAATTCATCTAATAGGACAGCTTGGTTATAAAATCACCGGTTCCCAAAAAAAGTTAAATATTGCTACTCTAAGTTCTAATCACGTTAGTCAGTTTACAATTGTAACTGTTTGTTACTATAAAATTAACTACAGACCTATAATCAAATTATCATTTCTCTTCTTAAGTCGACAAGCCTAGGGTTGGTTTGATGCGATTTCTATCCATCTAGAGTTGGGAATGACTTCAGCTCTTCAGCTGTTTATGGGTGACCTGGCGGTCTAGGGCTAAGGTGTCAGACTTCTGTGCTGGGAGATCAGGGTTCAATCCTCGGTCCGGGCACAGATTTATCTGATTGCCAAGCCCTTCCTTCACCTCTGACAAGACGTGTATTAATCACAACTTGTGAATGTGTGGAAATGCCAGGCTTCCACCGTGGTTCGGATTCCACGTTAAACTGTAGGTCCTTCATTTTCATCTCACAATCGCCCTACCATTACACATTAGCGTAAGGGCGTATAGCCCAAACGGGTAGTAAGACGCGGTGCTAATAATAATTATAATTGAGCTGGTTATCTATGCCTGCACCATCTGGTGGAAATCTTATTTACTAGGGGAGTTCAGGAAGTATAGAGTTTCCTCGTTGCCTTCCACACTGAATTTCTATGAGTGAGCATGAAAAGACCTACCAATTTTGCCGGTAAAGGTATTTTAACATACTTATCCAGAGATATTTTACATGCCACAATCGACATGGGACCGACGGACTTATTTCCCCTCCCAAAGAAACTGTGCTACTAATTTGTATCTCTTAAGAAAAATTCGTCGACCTCGACTGAGTTTGAACCCCTAAACATTGGTTCATGAGGCGAGTACTTTACCCCCAAGACCACCGAGGCCGACTGTTATTAATTACTAATGATAAAATATACGTGGCTCTAAGTGGATATATACCTCAATTATTTTACTAATGAACTTATTTGACGACTATAAAGCGACTACATTTACTATCACATATTCATAGTTCAAATCATATGATCATCATCGGTTACGTTTAATATATATTTTATCAATGTTGAATGCAAAACAATATGTTTGTATTTCATAAAAGGTGTTCCATGCACCTCATTAGTAAGAAAATCAAGGTATACTTTAAATCGAGTGATATATTTCTGGTAGGAAATACAGTATAACAGGTTTGAGATTATTTTTTTAAAGTATGTGTTCGTTATGATTAAATTATGATTATAAATATACTATTGAGAGAATTAAAATTTTCGCAGTTCTTAGAACTATTCTATAAGTAATAGACTATGCTTTATTTCTAATCAGAAAAATATAAATTCTAAGAAACAAACAAAATAAAATTGCACTCTAAAATCATTAAGTTTTTTATAAATTCAGTTTAGAAAGATTTTATTATTATTATTATTATTATTATTATTATTATTATTATTATTATTATTATTATTATTATTATTATTATTATTAATATACTTTAAATTGGAAAACGACACCAGGACACGGGAATCAAACACCGTACCTTTGGCTTAGTTTTCCACTACTCTGTAACTACTGA
This sequence comes from Timema bartmani, assembly GCA_902151455.1. Taxonomy (NCBI): domain Eukaryota; kingdom Metazoa; phylum Arthropoda; class Insecta; order Phasmatodea; family Timematidae; genus Timema; species Timema bartmani. Next base: position 295,994 of record CABFWB010000051.1, read on the forward strand.
GCTATCCACCAGGAGTCGTATATGATATTTAGATGAGGCTCTAACCACGATTAAAAAATTAATCCATAATAATAATTATTATTATTATTTACATTTTTAAATGAATTATTGTGTTCATGTATTAAAATAAGCTATTTGTACATTGCCTGACAAACTCACACGTGCGTTAATAATCTCTGTCTTAAAATAAGGAACGATGTTTGACAATGGCCACGGGACGAACCTGGTGTGCTGATCCAAATGTCAAAAGTTTTATTCCCGTGTTCATGTGGCATAACTCAATATATAATTATTTAAGATTAAATAAACTTCAGAGAAGTTATCCTACAACACATTATAGGCAAGTTAATATTTTCAAATCCAAGTAATTTTCTTAAAATATTTTCCAGTCATTATTTTTATGTAGCATCATTGCTCAAATCTAGTAACGAAAAGTTTACAGTTGACGTGTTGATCATATTATATCGAATTTATATCGGTTTTATAAATATAAATTAAAGTCAAAGTGCATACAAATAATGAAACAACCTATTAATATGTTGGGTAGGAGGAACTATAAAAGTAACTATGTTATTTTGTTAATTCAAAAGCATCATAAAATAATGCGTGATGGTTGTCCACAAGATCAATCTTGATGTTAAAATCAATTTAGATTGAGTATAAAATTGACAACACGTGTACGGGAATTGAACCCGGAACCTTGAGCCTTTTGCGCGTCAATACTCTACCACTAATAAATTAGTAACCCTAGATCATAATCTAATCTAGGTCCTCTTGAGTCTAATATTGTGTTGACTGGTGAACCAGACTAAACACAAGCAATAGTAAAGTTAAAATAAAAACCCTGGATACGAGACGAACCAGAGCATCGGCAAGTAAAAAAATTCTTAAAAAAGGTCCCAAGCTCGATTCCCGTTTCCAAGTCATAATTTTTTTTCACTTGATCAAAAAAAGGTTATTTTATTTACCATCCCATTTTCTGATATTAATAACTTTGTTAATACTTAAGTTGTGTTTGAATGCAACTCTTTAACTAATCAGATATCCAATTTCCACGATGACAAACGGCAGCCAAAGCACCCTTCACTAACTTACCAACAACAACAATAAAGTTTAACGTGAAACACTTCAGCAAAAACGTGAGGGGGGATGTGAAATGGATGCAAAGATAAACACTTGAGCGCATCATAAAAGGACACCTTTAATACACACATAAAAAAAGAAGGGGGGGTTAGGGGTTTTGATAGAAGCTACGACGACCTCCTAACAAACCGCTCAAACCACTTATGACAATAGAGCGTTCCTGTCATCGGTACAAACAAAGCTAGTAAGAAACCACAGCCGCCTTATGGTTATTTATTATGAGCGTATATCAGTGAAGTAAAGCAGCAGCACCCTCTGCTACAAACCTTACGATTGGTCGATCTCATGATAGGGTGAGGTGAAAAAATGGAAGGAGGGGGGGTGACTTCGCACGCGCTGGGGCTTAGCCCCCAAAGGCCTTCAAGGGGTGAGAGAGTGAGGGCACTTGACCACAAACAACGATGGGTTTTGGGGCAGTGGGGGGGATGATATTTCAGGAGAGTTATCTCCATTTGAATGAACATAGAAAACATCACAATAAGTTTTGGATGACAGGCAGAAATATGAGGAGATAGCAACAGCTGGTCTTCCACAGCTTGTGTGTGTGTATATGTGTGTATGTGTGTGAGTGTGTATGTGTGTGAGTGTGTATGTGTGTGTGTGTGTGTGTGTGTGTGTAAAAGTGAGGACAGTTACAACAATCTTTCGCGCCACAAAGTGGTACCATTTTTAACATCAATTGCGCACGACGTCAAATGCGAGGTTCACTTTTGTCGATATAATTTTCCAAACATGCGAACGTAAGAAAAAAGTACACAATATTAGTCTAAATATATTTATTGGAGACACTAGACTATTTTATTTTTCTGCAGAATACATCCTAATTTTCTTCCTCAGACTATCGGTTTTGAGTTCAAGGTGTTTGTAAAATATCACACGTTTAAACTATAGCACTCCCTCTATTTAGTTGGGGATGTAGGGAACACTAGTTAAGGGTAGTAATTTTGCGGTTTTTATATCAAACCACCTTTTTGGTCAAAAGAAATCATATTAACTTAATAGAGTTTAATTTTCTCCACATGGTGATATCAACAGTTGTTGACTATCTGATAAGTGTATCTTAGAATTTAATGACAATTTTTTCTCTTCATTTATAAAGTGTATGATATAATGCCATTATGCTCACGACAGATATTCAACAACTGTTGATATTATAATGTGAAGAAAATTAAACTCCATGTTTCTACTGGAGCAATATTCTATTTATTTTGACATAAAATCCTATGAAAATTGGGAAGTAGCTAGCTTCCTTTCCTCGTGAGTGTTTAAGTCCACGTTTAAGGACACGAACTTCATTTTTTTTTATCTTACTTGAGATATTTAAAAAAAACTGCAATGTAAAATCATGTTAGTAAAATAAATATTGTTGATAAATATTACAGAATTGGTTCCAAATAATGAAATTTTACAAAGATAAAATACTTCTCTAGAAAACTAGATCTTATAAATTTAAATTATTTTTAATATATAAATCGAGCCTTTTTTTTGTATTCATTTATTTAAAGCCGTCAATAGGCCTGGATTTAAAGGAGCGTGACAGGATCTAGTGTCTCAGATTATCCAAAAACTTATTTAGGAATTTACGTAAAATAAAGAATATTTTTCGTTCAAAGATTTGAGATTATTTTCTGTCCTTATCAATATTAACTAAAATAAATGGTACGGAACTCCTCACGGGCCTTCTCGTTCTATTGTTTAAAAAATGTAGATATTTACTCAAAATATGTATACACTAGCGAAACCGAGAAAATATTGCTCTATAATCTACATGCGTAAAACATTTTTGACTCCTGGTTTTAAATTTCATAATTTTATTTTTAAAGAATTAACGTCCTCATTTGTTTATTTGGACCAATACAAAATATCGATATTGGGTCCCCAAGGGTCAACACTTCGTATTAAAATGTTGACTTCCAGTTAAAAATTTTCTTAATTTTACTGGGGGATGCACCTCTCATGGTTATCGCATTGCTATTAAATTTCTCTTTTATAAATTTTGACAAATTAAATACGTAATTATAGACTATTGAGTCTAAAATGAGAGAGATTGAATCGTTATAGCCAATTTTTAGAAAATTGAATTTTTCTCTTTTCAACCTTTAGTAAACTGCTATTAATTATAGAGTTAGACAGACACACAGAAGACTGCGTTGCAAAAACCACTTTTTAGGGTTCGGGGGGTCATAAAACGTCGACATCCATCAACATCTCGGGCTAGATTAATTTGACGGTCGTAATACTTTACCTTAAAGTGGTGGGAAAGTTAAAAGAAATATATATTTGTGTATAGCTTGAAAACTTTTGGTTTTATAAAAATAAATTTCAAGTAAAAGGTGTTTACTGTAAAGATATCCACATGTATGCAATGATAAGTAATATTCATATCTCAAAGACTTACGGAGATAAAATTAAAAATTTTAATTGACGCATCAGACCGGAGCCCTTAAAGTCATTTTGCTGACCGAAATATTGAGAGTAGCCATTTTGTTTGTAATATTTATAAATGTTTAGAAATGAAATTTAATCAAAATCGTTAGAGCTGATTTTGAGAAAATCGACTTTTTCTCTTTTTCCCCTTCAGTAAACTACCCTTAATTTTAGGGCTAATCCCTAAAACCTTTAGCGTAATTAGTAAATAGGAGTATAACCCAAACAAGTAGTGAGATACGGTGCTAAAAATCAATTATATATTTAATACTGAGGTTTTAACAGTTAATTTTGAAAATAAAAAATTATAATGTTGAAACAATGACAAAAAAAATATAGGTCTACTTGTTTAATATTAGGGCCTCCAATTTTTCACAACCCCGGGACTTACACAGATGGAAATCCAGTCCTGGTCAGCAATATTCCAAAAAACTTATTCATAGATATTCCTCTTTATTTTATTTTCAATTACTACTTAATAAAAAGGTATATTGCAAATGGCAAGATTCACATTGAAATTCCAGGCCAATCAGAGACTCCCATTGCGATAGTTGTTTCGTAAAATTCAATCAAGTTAAAAATGACAACCTGGACAGGACAATCGAATTTGGGACCTTTGGGTTTGCACGCCAATGTTTGTTGGTGTATTGAGTTATTTAGTCTAACACATAATCCCAGACCAAGGCGACTCGTAATTGATAATATGGTGTAATGCTCCTAGTTTAAGTAATCAGTACTGACCTGCTTCGGTAGCCGCGTGGTTTAAAGCACTACTCTAGTGTTGGAATAGAATGCTGAGGACAGGAAGATCGGGGTTCGATCACGGTTGGGTGCGCTGAGGGTGGGTTTTTCCTAAAAGGTTTTCCACTCTCTCTCTTTCCACGCAAATTCAGGTGCACTTCCTTTCAATTGAACCCTCCTAATCTCTAAACCATAAGTAGTGTAATTAGTACATAGGCGTATAATCCGAACGGGTAGTAAGACACGGTGCTAAAGAAAAAACCCAGTACTGTCAGAATAACCTTCACATATCACTTTGTGATACTCAAGAATTAATGATTTTATAGAATGTTTTATTTTCAATAACAATTATTTTTAGCAACGCGTCTTACTACCCGTTTGAGCTATAAGCTTAGTTACTAACTACTAATAAATTATTTTAGGTATGAGGAACGCTATATTTATAGGAAGTGTACCCGCATTTTCGTGGAGGGAGAGTGGTAAACCATTTGGAAAAAAATTACCCTCATTACACCCGACCGAGATTCTAGCCTCGATCTCCCCGTCATCGGCATTCTAAGTCTAACACGAGAGTCGCACGTTTGACCACTGTGGCCACTGAAGTGGGTATTAACTAGTTGTTTCAAGGCATACTGAAAATAGTAGACTCACATTGAAACGCCAGGCCAATCAGGGGCTCCCGTTGCGATCGTCGTTTTGTAGGATGAACTTCTCCTTGTATACATCCGTTGACAAGCGAGACTAATCGATCTGCCCCTCAGGTGTAAGGAGACCTTTCCATATGCGACCTTTCCCGGGTGAAGGCATGGCTAATCGCTGACTAAATATATGGTAGTAAGCTACCGATTACTTTGAAGGCCTTGCAGAGTGGAGATATATGAAGACATGAAAGAGAATCTATGGACCACCCTCCCAGTGTATTATTAAGGGGCTGGCTTAGGAGGGTTTTTCGCGTTAACCAAACAATCCAAAAGCCGGAACGAATTCCGCTCGATTTTTAACATTTTTTTTTTTTTGCGACGTTGTCAGAAGTTGGTCACGATTGCGGTAGTAGCGTGGGAATTTATGTGGGAGTACCCCTTTGTGACGTAACCTCAAGACTCCCACCCTCTTGCATTGGTGTTATGTATGGTGTCAGATATGTTTGGAGGACGTCACCCTGGTGAGTGTTTCAAATACTAAAAAGAGTTAACCTAAGTCAATGGTTACCTAAACTGTGGGTCGCAAGACGATTTTTGGTAGTTCGTAAAAATTTTGTAATTGTTTTAAAATAGAAAATCATGAAAAAATGTTGGTAAAGGAGGGGTGAAAAATCAAATAAATAAAAATAATAAGAAAATAACAAAAACTTTATTAAAAAATAATAATAAAATACCCCTTTCTTCCCCCCTTTCTCGTGGCCACTATATATACTGGTAGCCTAATATATATAGCCTAATATGTATTGTTGCTTTTTATCACAGCATCTTACTGCCGGTTCAAGTTATGTAATATACCCGCATTTTCGTGGAAGTAGAGTAAAAACCATTTATGAAAAACCACCCTCAGTAGACCCAAATGGTATTCAAACCACGATCTTCCCGTCATCAGCAGGATAGTCTAACAAGAGAGTGATGTCTTAGTCCGATGAACCACTGAAGTGGGTGTATCCACAATTGTTCGTGTATAGGCCTACACCCAGGTATAGTTTATCTTCAACTTTTTACCCCTAACGTTGTTGATGATTAATACAAGTTACGCGTATTCCATCATCTACATCAGGGTGGTCCAACGTTTTCCATCCCTACGGCCAAATATGACTATCACTTTGCACCGCAGGTCAAAGATATATTTATTAATCCTATAAACTTATTAAAAGTCTAAAATCAACCCTTAAATGCATTTATTTGAGCTATTTAACGTGCACTTTCAGAACCGACTGATCATATCAGCCACACAAGAGTTTTCCATGAGCGATAACGAAAGGGCCTAACACATTAAAATATTAAAAGTTAAATTAATAAAGATTGAATGTATTGATTTAACTTTTAATATTTTAATGTGCTCTGACCTAATATTGTATCATCTTTAATTAATTTCATATGCAATCGTTATTATTTTTACTTTTAATTATATTTCCAGATTTATTATAATTACCAAGCAATCATATTGAATGTGATATAACCTAAACCAAGTCTGGAAAAGTAATTTTACTATTATGTTTAGAATTTTATGACACATTGGATTATACAATATCACTAGTGAATTCAATAAGATATATCTATTATTGTCTTTAACTTATTAATTTTAAAAGTTCAATATAATTATATAAATAAATAAATGGTACGGCGCACCGCACAGACTTTCTCTCTCTTTCTATAAACTCGTAAGATTTCTGAACGGAATAATGTACATTGTATCATCACCACTCCACATAAGAACACGCATAAAATAATATACAATGATATATAATCAATGAGAAAAGAGGCGCATCTTTGTCCACCTAAGAGCATTTCAAACAGTTTAATGTCTTCCACAAGGGTCAACACTTCGTATTAAAATTTCGATTTCTGGTTAAAATTTTAACATTTTATAAGGTGTTGCAGATCTTCAAGTCATCGCATTGATATTTAATTATTCATTTATACATTTTGACCAATAAAAAATGTTAATATTGACTATTGAGTCTAAAATGGAGATAGATCATTGCTATGCAAACATTTCTCCTAAGAGATTTAAGGAAAAATAACATACTTTTTTAGATACTTATATTTAATTACTCTATGGCATTGGAGAATTATTGCGTTAAGACTTAAGTAGTATATGTTTACAACTAAAGCTCACAAAATTGTATTAATATATTTGCAAATATCTCAGAAACTGCTGCTTTTATAAAAATATATGTCAAATAAAAGTTTTTTATTTCTAATAGTCCTACAATTTTGCAATGATAAGTTGTTTAGTTTCTCCAATAGTTGTGGAGATACGGAAATTAACGCTTCTGTAAAGTACCCTAAAAATCATTTTCATAGGAAAATGAAAATAGCCAGTTTATTTATAATCTTAATCAACGCCTAGATACGAATTTTAATCAAAATCGTTTGAGCAGATTTTGAGAAAACCAAATTTTTCTCTTTTCGCCCTTCAGTAAACTACCCTTAATTTTAAGTTTTTATAGACACACAGACAGACGGCATTGCAAAGACTATTTTTTAGGGTTCGGGGGGTCATGAGACGTCGACATCCATCAACATTTCAGGTTAGTTTTTTTTTACGGTCGCAATACTTAAACTTTAATGTCCAAAAAGTTAAAAAAATTCATATAATTGCGTATAGATTGAAAGTTATTGATTTTATAAAAATATGTTTCGGATAAAATATCTGTATTATAAATATATATACATATTTGTAATGCTAAGTAATTTCATATCTCAAATAGTTTCGGAGCTATTATAAAAAATGTTAATTTACGCATCAGACCGGAGCCCTTAAAGCCATTTTGCCGAAATATTGAGAGTAGCCATTTTGTTTGGAATATTTATTAATGTTCATAAATGAAATTTAATCAAAATCGTTAGAGCCGATTTTGAGAAAATCGACTTTTTCTCTTTTTGCCCTTCAGTAAACTACCCTTAATTTTAAGTTTTAATAGACACACAGACAGACGGCATTGCAAAGACTATTTTTTAGGGTTCGGGGGGTCATGAGACGTCGACATCCATCAACATTTCAGGTTAGTTTTTTTTACGATCGCAATACTTAAGCTTTAATGTCCAAAAAGCTAAAAATATATATATAATTGCGTATAGATTGAAAATTATTGATTTTATAAAAATATGTTTCGAATAAAATATTTGTATTATAAATATATATACATATTTGTAATGCTAAGTAATTTCATATCTCAAATAGTTTCGGAGCTATTATAAAAAATGTTAATTTACGCATCAGACCGGAGCCCTTAAAGCCATTTTGCCGAAATATTGAGAGTAGCCATTTTGTTTGGAATATTTATTAATGTTCATAAATGAAATTTAATCAAAATCGTTAGAGCCGATTTTGAGAAAATCGACTTTTTCTCTTTTTGCCCTTCAGTAAACTACCCTTAATTTTAAGTTTTAATAGACACACAGACAGACGGCATTGCAAAGACTATTTTTTAGGGTTCGGGGGGTCATGAGACGTCGAAATCCATCAACATTTCAGGTTAGTTTTTTTTACGATCGCAATACTTAAGCTTTAATGTCCAAAAAGCTAAAAATATATATATAATTGCGTATAGATTGAAAATTATTGATTTTATAAAAATATGTTTCGAATAAAATATTTGTATTATAAATATATATACATATTTGTAATGCTAAGTAATTTCATATCTCAAATAGTTTCGGAGCTATTATAAAAAATGTTAATTTACGCATCAGACCGGAGCCCTTAAAGCCATTTTGCCGAAATATTGAGAGTAGCCATTTTGTTTGGAATATTTATTAATGTTCATAAATGAAATTTAATCAAAATCGTTAGAGCCGATTTTGAGAAAATCGACTTTTTCTCTTTTTTCCCTTCAGTAAACTACCCTTAATTTTAGGGGTAGATATCCAATTCCAAAAACCCCTCGGGGCAACCCTATGAAAACCCTAGATATCAAGTTTCAGCTCAATCGGTAAAATAGTTTAGGCTCTAGTTGGAGGTACAGACAGACAGACAGACAGACAGACAGACAGACATTCAAAAACCACTTTTTCGGATTCAGGAAGTCATGAAACGTCAAAATTCATCAAAATCTCGAGTTCGATTTTTTTGACGATCACCATACTTTCTCTACCTGTAAGATAGAGAGAAAGTAAAAATACAACCAGATAACTTTATCATAACTTCACTTTCATAACCTTTTACCAACCCTATGATAGTATACTACTTGTATAATATATATATATGTTTACACTTAGTTTTTGAATGTTAAACCTTGTATTTATTTATTAAACATCTTCATTCTGATATTAGCTTTCAAATTACCTTAATTATTAACTTTATTTAAATTATCGCTACTTGACTTATTAATGTTGTTATTAAAAACAAAGTCTTATATCTTATATTATAGATGTGTATCTATACAATTTTTTTTAATAAATGCATAATAAAATGCATTCATGACTTTTTTAAATAAATTTCTTTTCACATCTTGACAGAGTGGTTCCCTTTAATTTTACTTTAGGATACTGTGAAGGCCACATTTTCAGTGAACTCGGGCCGCATTTGGCTCGCGGTTTGTCATTTGGTCCACTGATCTACATCTACAGTAAAAATGGCTCTCCTAGATCGCATGTTCTTACGTGCGGGTCTGTTGTGGTTAGCCTTAAATCTGACCCTGATTATTCACCGGTCATCATGGATTATATGCAGACCCATACATCTTTAGAGTGATGGGTTCTCAACCGAAGTTTGGCTTGATGCGTTTCCCATCCATCCAGAGCTGAACACGCAATTAGCTCTTTGGTTGGTTAGTGCTGACCACACATTCTGAGAGAAAGTAAAAATTCTAGGAAAGTTCTGAAAGTACGGTGGTTTCCTGTTTTATTTATAGGAAGAAAAAGGAGGATTTAAATATCGGATGTGTTGAAGGAAAGAAGAAAATTCTGGGAGCTGAAGGAGGAGGCAGAGGACGGGGTGCATTGGTGGTCTAAGCTCACTGACGAAAGGAATGGATCTGTAGTAGGACAGAAAACCTAGTAATAATAATTCTATTTTTAAGGTTACGTACCCCCTATGATGTCTTCGCGCACCTCAGAGAGAATACCACTGTGAAGCCGTCCCATCCCACGGATGAATATTAGTATTTGAACGTAGCTGACAGTTACAAAAGCTTCTAAAATTAATTTCATATATATATATATAGGCATATACGTCATGTGTCGATATTGATAGATATTATCAATACCTATAAAATAACACAGCTAATAATAGGTAAAGTGTTATCATTGTTGCTGCAAAATAATATTTTTTAATTTTCTAAACGGTTATTCCAACCAAAATCAGGTTATATATAGTCTTGTGCATTCATTACGAGTTTTTGTTAACATTCCTAGGTTTTTGTTGTTGTTGTTGTAAATTTGAACTAATTCTTTAAAAGAAATTGGGTCATTTTATAGGTATTTTTTAAATATATTTTCAGGTCATTAAAGTCCAGGCCCTTCTAATAATATAGTAAAATTCCATCAACGTTGATCGCAAAAAAAAGAGAAAAAAGATTATTTTCTTGAACGTCCTTCCTACCACAATCCTACTACATAGATGATACAATGTTGCTTTTTATTGTCAACTGAAAAACTATATAAAACCACTCTTCGATACGATTCATGGCTTGAGCTTAATCTTATAACGAAATATCCCTGTTAGAGAACCTGTTTCAAGGGTCGTAACCCTGATATTAAATACAAGATTATTACTCAAACCAGATAACTTATTTAATTGCGGTTGTCTGTATTCTTAACTTTACAACGACAGAACGCGGATCAGTTTGAAATAGATTCATTTTCTTCCATTTCATTTGCTTTAATATTAGGTCTAAGTTTAATTTAAACCAACACCCGTATACCTTCTTTTCTTGTGACTAAATAGGTATTATCTGCTTCTTTTACGCACTACTTTCAGTCTGACTTCAGTAAGAAAAGATTTTTTTTTATCATCACCGCGTCAGGTTACCATGGGAAACCATTTAGGAAAAACCACCCTCGGTAGGTCCGACCAGGACTAGAACCCCGATCTCCCCATAATCAGCAAAAAGAAGATTGAAATGACAAAAAACTTTTATAATTCAGAATATGTATGCACATCCGTCATAGAGGGATCAATGATTTTTTACCTAACGAAAATGAAAGTCCTAAGTCCGACATATTAGCTCAGTCGGTAGTGTGTTTGTGTACTGAAATAATGGCCTCAGGTTCGACTCTTGTCATGGCAAGAAAAATGTGTCATTTGAGAAATAGGAGTAATCCATTTCACACTGTAGGATAGGGGTTTTGAAGCTGTTATATTATATTAAGTTAGTTTGTAAGTCGTGTGCTAAAAAACAGTCGATTCATAAAGTGCACGTTTGATACCAATAGTAAAAAAAAGTTAATAACCCTCTTAATTAAATGTATTAATGCTCATTTTCATGTTAAAACACCAGATTATTATGTGTTTATTTATTGAAGTATTTAACACACACTTTTTAAATAGGTGGCTTGTATCAGCATGACTTACAATCTTAATCTTGAACTGTAACACCTTATACTATACACCCAGCACTTATGCCTCTACTAGGCGAGGCATTTAAGTTGAAATAACATAATATTTAAAAAAAATCATTTTTGAAAAATTGCTTCATAAAAAAGTTTTTGGTTTTTTGAGGCGGAAAGATAACAGCACTAGTTAGCTATTTTTGATTTGATGAACGTCTTCAATGTTATTTAAAGGTCAACTTTTTTTTAACTTGTAATTATTTTAATGGAATTCTATCCTACAAAAAAAAACTTTTGTCTGATTTTTTTTAATTGGCATTAACTTTTCAAGATATTTAAACTTGTATTTTCTATAAAAAAAATTTATTCAAGTGTATTTTATTAAATTAAAAATATATCTATGTTAATGAACACCATTTTGAACATTTATTAAAGGATTTAACGCAATAGAGAATAACATTATTTAATAAAAAGTTCTTGAATAAAAAAGTTATAAGAAATACGAATTAAATATCTTCAAACATTGATTTAAAATAAAAAAGTTTCAGGTAAAAGGTGTTTTTTTTTTGTAGAATAAAATGCCTTTAAAAAATTATAGGTTTTCATTAAAAATTCAACTCAAATGCTTCACACGGTATATTCAATAATAGTTCGTAGAGTAGGACGAACCAATAAATAGTAATTAATATCTTAGTAATTATGATATTTACCAAATTGAGCTGTAGCTATACCCCATTCACGGTAGGAATTACTCTCTGAAAGGTCTTTTTTCCTACCAAAATCCTACTAGATAATAGCTTTCTGGTAAGGGAAAAAGGCCTTTCAGAAAACAATTCCTACGCTGAACAGATAGCTTTCTTCCCCAGTGAGCGTTTAAGGCCACGTTTAAGGACATGCGCCTCCTCTTTATATTCTACTTAAGATATTAAAAAAACACAATGTAAAATCACAATAGTAAATAAAATACTGAGAAAAATAAATAAACAAATTGCAGAATATGTTCCAAATAATGAAATTATAACAAAGATAAAATACTTCACTAGAAAACTGAATCATACGAATTTTTAAATAAATTAACTTTTTTATATTAATCTGTTTAAAGTAATCAAGAGGTCCGAATTTAATGGAGAGTGATAGGGGCTAATGACCCATACTTTCAGGTTCCTATTAATGAATTTATGAATAGAATACAAATAATTTCATAATTTTCTTCACAAAGTTTTGACATTATTATTTATTTCTTAACAAGATTTACTAAATAAATATAGATATATATAAACATTTAAAAAAAATCTGATTTATTGTGGTTAGGTTGGTCAATAATGAGTACGAAGGGCCTTAGTTCAATTTAGGGTGAGTGTAATTTCTTCATACTCATACATTCACACTAGAGACGAGAAGCTCGAATCCTAGGTTCCTCGAATCCTTTAATATTCTAAAGATTCGAGACTCATAAAAATCTCAAAAAATTATTTAGTATACAATTATGAATACCTTGACTTCAAATAACAATTTTAAACAATCGGTTGGAGGAATTATATAGACTTGTGAAGTTTGAAGAGTAACAATATCACAAAAAATGACAAAGCAGTGTTAATGATTTACTAAAAAAAGTTATATAAATTGTTTATGACGTAATAGGCATGACAAACAAAATATTACTTATCAGGGGCAACAAGCCTTAAACAACTCTTTTTTTTAGTTCAATTTTAATTATTCTCAACTTAACTAAAATTTTACATTTGTAAATATTCAAGAATTTGAATTCAAGAATTGAAAAAAAAAATCAAGATTCGGATTTGAGAACTATAGGATTCGATCCAACTCTACATCAAACTCAAAGTTGACCAACCTAACCACTTAGCCACAAGGATGGAACATAAATAGAGTGTACCTAATTTTTTTAGGAAAAAATGTAAATCATGTGTGCTCATACGTGTATTCTGATTGGTCCATCCCCACCCAATAGGCGTGAGTCATCTCTGTAAATCGTGTGTGTTTGTTCCCCTCGGTGATGTTTCGACCCTTAGCACCCCAAGATGGGGGCCATGCGAGAGGGCTGATGTGTGGGAAAATGACGCCCATCGCCTGTGAATATGGAAGAGGGTTGGGCACTACTCCGACGAGCCCACAGAACAACCCCCCTCCCCATACCCTTTCAAACACTCCTTTCCTAACCCTAAAACCACTGCATACTGCATGGATCATGAATCAACGAGGTATAGTCAGTGACCGTGGCAACTGGGACTCATCGAGTGCACGACTGGACTAAATAAAACATGCCAAGCCGATTTTTTAAATACTTTTTATTTTAGGTATTTAACGCACGCTTTCTGAACTAACTTATTATATCAGCACACAACTAATAAACGAATTTAAATCTAGAACAAACACAAAACTTATCCCTCTGCTGGGGAACTGCATGGGAAAACATTGAGAAGCAGTGTAGACATTTTTAAATCCCGGATTATTTATCAAGTGGTTTAATATTTTTAAATATTCTATTCACCAAAATATAGGTGAAGGTTCTGACCCGTTAAAAAGTATCAATTTTTAGTTTAAATTGTTTTTAAAAAATGTGTGCTAAGTTACATAAAGCCTTACAATCCCACATAATCTTACAATTCTCTGTTGTGACTATCAAAACAAGACTGTATTTGATAAAGGAAGACTGGATATTAATCTTTAATCTCAGAAGTACATATTTTCACGTAAATCGTGATTGAATCTTTAAACTAGAAATTTAAACTTTTTAACTAGTCAGAAACTTGCTGATACTTTTCGCATGCATTTTTAAAGAAAAGAATAATAAAAAATTAAAAATAACATCTTACATAAACAGGGATTTATAAACGTCTGCAACACGTTTCAGTGCTATACCATGTAACACCCTTAGGCCATCCCTGTGAAAGATGAAACTCACATTTTAACAACGATCAATTTTCATGCCATGACGGGAATCGAACCCGGGATCCTTACCTTTGTAGACAGGCACGCTACTGAGTTAGTGTCGGTCCAACGCTGAAGTTATTTCTTCCCTCGTGATTTACTTCTTACTATCCATCCTGACTATTTACACTAACGGGGTGTAGAAAAGAAAATGTAGAATTGATAAAAGAAATTTTACCCAAACTTGTGTGGAAGGATAGTGAGAAATAATTCAGGGAAAATCACCCTCAATACGGCGGCGAATTCGGACATCTGCTTTTTTGATTAAAAAAAAAGTGGGAAATTAATGTATCTATGCCATTGTTTCTATACTTATTTATAATTCATTAATTTTAAGGGCACTTTTCATTATTACATCTTATACTGCACTATCTAACCTCTCCTCTGACAATATTTCATAATACCATACTAACTTCTCATCTGTAAGAATATTATGAACACCACACTAGAATCGCATCTGACATAGTTTTACGAACACGGTAGGGCAGTTTTAAAAATATCAACCTTTTCATCAATTTCACAAATTGCCGCAGACCCTATCGTGTTTTATATTTAATTAAAGCTTAGGCTCTATATATTATGAATATACGTAAGATTATAAAATAATTTAAACATTTTATTAGATATTAATAAAGGTTATACACCTAATTTGATTAGAAAACATTTGGTGGTTTATAACAGGTGTTGAGAATTTCTAATAACTTGAGTTTAAAATAATTTAGGGCAGCCCAAATTTTAAAATATGGCCTATAAAGGTTAAGTTTACTGTATATATTATAACTAGAGTTTTATTAATTATTATTTTTATCTTATGACGTCTTTAAACTTAAGTTTATAAAAATATTTACACCCGACACAATGACAATGAAAATACTTTGATAGAACTTTGAGACAAAATTGAAATATATGGTTTCAGGCAATCAATAAGTGCCTAATAATGTCCATTTAAGTATGTTTATTTGGCATACACACAGTTTTTGTGGTTTATGTTGTCATCACTTAAAAACAATTAGAAAGACACTAAAAATAAATATGTTATATTTTGGCATCAATTGAAAAAAGAAGAGAAACATCAAATTAAGGCAAGAAATTTATCATTAATATATTGGCATCACTTGAAAAAAGGAGAGAAACACCAGATCAAGCTAAGAAATTGTACTATTGTTCATAATAGTTAGTAACTTTCCACACTAAAATGTATGTATACTCAAATTAATATATTCAATAACCTTTCTTCTTTATTATTGTATAGGCCTAGTTAAAAGAAAATTGTTGAAAAGTTGTAATTTTTTTTTTTTGCTCACATGGCATAAACTAGAAACCCCTTTGTGCACATAAAATTCATTGACAAGAAGGGAATAGAGGAGAACACAAGTTTCATCAGGAAGCTGTGGGAAAATCTCATACCTGTACCAAACTGCCAGTCTACACACCAAGTTAGACCACAAGGCCATAATTATATTTCATGGTGAGTCAAACTTATTGCTCCAAGTCATTTACTATAGTCAAACTTACCGACAGAAGAGTTAAGTGAATTAGAAAATTCTGAAAGTGAAAATGAAATAAAAAATACCAAGATAACGTGCCCCAAAGATTATTTATTCAAGTAGACGAGTGGGTGGTTGTTAAATATGAAGAGGACAAATCTCCCAGGTGTTGTGACTAATGTTATAGAAAACAATGATCTTGAAATAAATGTCATGCACTTGTCAAAAACTAGATTATATTATAAATGGCCACAACAGGAAGATAAAATATTATATGAAATTGAAAAGTCATTAAAAAATCAAACCACCTGTTGTTGCAGGAACCAGAGGACAATTTTTATTTTCTGAAAAAACCGTAATTGTTGCATAGGCCTAAAAGTTGCAGATGAAAGACATAAAATCATCATAGGGCTATCAAAACCATCATTAAAATAAAATATTATGCAAAGTCTTATAAAAGGCTTGGTGTAGTACAAAGTTTTGGGTGTAAAAATATGGTGTCGGGTGTATACTTTCAGACAAATTACGCCCGACACTACTGTTTTACACCCGACACTGATTTTTATTATTTTATTAGTGTAAATTTGATATTTATAGTAATTTTATTTTCTATAGTAATTTTAAGGAAGTGTGTCTCAACGTATTAAATTTGATATGCTATGTCAAAGAAATTTCTAACTCTTCACATTTCACAGATAATTCAGATTATAATTGGAAATATGTATTTGTCAGCGCTGTGTGTTTTACACCCGACACTAAACTTATTAAGTTAAAAAAATTGTAAATAAAAGTTTTTTTTAATTATTTATATTCATGATGTAATCAAAAATGTTCTGAATATATTGCATATACTAAATTGCCCTATTTTTTGTTGAGTATTTAAAATATCGAACATGAATGGTTAATAAATGCTTCTTATTTTTGTACCCGACACTGTGAAACTTCCCAGTACTAACTTCACAGCTAGCATAATTTTACGGACACAGCACTGTCCTGATATCTGGAAGGATTTTACTAAGACCGCATAATCTAACCTCACATGTGGCAAGATTTCTTTGTTGAGTGGTATTTTTGTGGGTTTATAAAATACAACTTAAACAAACTATTCCTGACATTGAATGAAGGTAATCAAAACAAAGTACCTTAATCCAACTTACGTTTAAACTAGTTTTTTTAGCAATGAGAGCGCACGGAATTTGAGTAGAAAATAGTGTTCGATTGATTCACTCCTCTCTTCATTGAACTAAATAATCCTTCGGTTAAAGCCACCCATTCTTATCAAACATTGTGACGAGCTGCGATAGTCGATTGAGGTATGCTGGGCTAAGATTTTCAGAGTTCATCATAAACGAACCAATGTCGAAGGTAGTGAGGTCGTCGATATCATCTTCAGCTCTAGTTGCAATGGCTATCATGAACATTGCGTTGCAGAACACTTTCGGGGCGACCACATCGATTTCCGCCTGAAAACTTTCAAAAGAATAAGACTCTGTGGCGCACCCGAGTTGATAGAGTTGGGTTATAAAGCTGTTATGGTAGAGCGTGACGAGATCTTCATAATTTTCTACGACCAAGCAATCAGCTGAGCTCGTAAACAGGAAGTAGATTAGGTCTTTAACCGGAGAGTCGTAAGAAACCTGTTGAAAGTCTAACAACTTTAAGCTCTTTGGACAGTTTTCTTTCGCAGCTTCCAAAAAGTTGTATCTGAAGAGAATATTGTTCGCCCAGAAATCGTTGTGAATGAAAGTTGAATATTGAGAAATTGGTGGGGGGGTGTATTTCCTAAATGACATCAACCCCTTCACAAAAGCATCTTTCAACCTTTCCTTGTCGGGGATGTGACCTGGGAGTTTGTCAAAACGCCCCATGAAGTTTTTAATCGTACTTTCTAACAAGCGCTCATCGTCCAACGAGAGTGCTGGCGCTTCTTCCTGAGGTGGCGGGGGAGGGATGGCCTCTATCACCATGTTCCTGAAGATGAGGGGTTTCTGAGTTTTCACAGCTATCCCTAAAGCATGGAACCTGGCCATTTGTGACACGACGAGGGTCACGTGCTCTAGATCTAGACCCGAGACCCTATTGGCCATCTTGTATCCAAGAGGTTTCAGATTCTCGATGAGCAAAACAAAGCTGCCATCTTCCCCACCATCATCACCCGGGGACCTACTGCCGTAGTAGGTCGGGAAAATGTCCACCAGCTCACGAGTGGGCAGCCTTTTCTCTCTCTGTATCTCGTCAAGTCTCGGGAGGATCAGCGAGTAGAAGGAGATCTCCTTCTTGAATATGGTAGAGGATTCCAACATATGTTTGAGGGCCTCCGACTGCGGCACAAGTTTGGCGATGAGGGACAGTCTCCTGTGGTTCTCAGCCAAGGTCATATCGACTGCCATAATGTTGCTTGCATAGTTGTCCCTTGGTTTCACGAGGCTGGTAACTTTGAAAGATTCCACCTGCACTGATGTACCACTGGTATCTGTAGGTATTTAAAAAAAATGAAGAAATTTGAAAAGGCACTTTTAGGTAGAAAGATAATGAAGTGAACTTTAAATAAATTAGTAACCGGTCCATCACAGATTCTACCTTAAACTATTAGTGAAAAATGACCCTGAGCACGGGGCGATCCCTGGATAGTTCAGTGGTAGAGCATTATTGCGCTAATCCAAAGACTTCCGGCCTCTATTCCTGTGACCCGGTGTCACTTTTCGATTTATACTAATATGATTCAGAAGCAATTTTTTCCGCAATTATAACAATTTATCCCACAAGCTTAGCCTTTCATATAGTCTATACTTAATTGTAGAGCGTTGCTTTCTTTCATCTAAATAACTCAAGCTAGTACAAATTAACTAAAAACAACTTCATTTTAAACATATTGTGGTACGACAAAGGCATCGATCTATATGCGTACAAAATAATAATAAAGGCTCATCTAGTCTGATCAAGGTTAGAATTTTGGTCGAGTGTAGTGAGCGTGGTTTTTCCAAATCGGCTAAATACTGGTATATATCATCTAGATCAGTGATATTCAAACTTTTTTTTTCACGTACATACAGATAAATCTTCTCTTCAACTCGGTGCTCCCAAATTTGTTGGTACATAATGCAGGTTATACATATTATGTAATATATATTTACAAGAAAGGGAGAAAGAGAGAAAGGAGAAGAAAAGGGGGGGAGAGGGATAACCCTTAATCTGACCTAGATTATTCAGTGTTTATCATGAAGTAATATATGTATTTTAAAATTTCGCGTACCCAATAAGATGCCTTGGCGTAGCCCTTGTCTTACGCGTACCTCAGTTTGGATAAAACTGATATAAATTATACCTTAGTCCTCCCAAACCCACAATAAAACACAGTACATATGAAAAAGAATATATAAATTGTTATTAAAAGGATAATATCGCATTTGCTACGATGCCCTCATGACTTCCCTCCCTCCCCCATTACTTTATCAAACAAAATTGTTTTCCTATTCTTGCCCTTCCCCCAAACTTACCTTCGTTCCAGACTCCGAACCCACCAATCGAGGTGCTCAATACATCCTCCAAATCCTTCTTCGAGAGGATCTCTGTGCCCTCGAAGGTCATTGTGACAACTTACTGAAACATTTGTTAGAAAGCTACTAAAATAAATGGTACGGCGCACCGCACAGACTTTCTCTCTCTTTCTATAAACTCGTAAGATTTCTGAACGGAATAATGTACATTGTATCATCACCACT
>CABFWB010000051.1:317326-376152 GCA_902151455.1 Timema bartmani
GAGAAAATCGACTTTTTCTCTTTTTTCCCTTCAGTAAACTACCCTTAATTTTAGGGGTAGATATCCAATTCCAAAAACCCCTCGGGGCAACCCTATGAAAACCCTAGATATCAAGTTTCAGCTCAATCGGTAAAATAGTTTAGGCTCTAGTTGGAGGTACAGACAGACAGACAGACAGACGGAAATTCAAAAACCACTTTTTCGGATTCAGGGAGTCATGAAACGTCAAAATTCATCAAAATATCGAGTTCGATTATTTTGACGATTACCATACTTTCTATATCTGTAAGATAGAGAGAAAGTAAAAAGGGGGGCTCAAATTTAGCAAAAATAGACAAATTTGGTAGTGAAAACAGTTAATTGTTTAATTTTGCTTTATTTTTTTAATTCTTAGCATTAAAATATATTAATTCATGTGTATCACAAACTGACACGTGATGGTTTATCTATAGGATCAGTCCTGATTGCTGAATCAAATTCAGTTAAGTAAAGAATGACAACCTGAATACGGGAACCGAACCCGGCAACCTTAGTTTTCCACATCAATGCTCTTCCCCTGAGCCACCTTGGTTCGTCTCGTAAAAAACCAATGATATCTACACGTTCATCAGTGGTAGAGCATTGGCACGCTAAGCCAAAGGTCTCGGGTTCGATTCCCATGCCCAGGTGTCAAGTTTCAATTTATTCGTATTGGTTAATTTTGTTTATAATTGATCTATTAAACACCGAGTTTATTATTTACTTGATCTAAGTGGTAAAGATTGAAATGGTATAGTTAAGAGGAAGTGCATCCACATTATCATGGAGAGAGGGTTGGAAAATCCACGATGATAAATAAATATGTTGAAAAACAACCTTCCAGTTTACTCAGCTGAGACTCGAGCCTTAACCTCCAAGAAAGTGAAAGTCCATTCTGTTGTAAGTTTGATGCCTTAGTCTGCGGGACTACCGGTGTGGGGGAAATATTATTTTAGAATTTCTCTCTCTCTGTTTTTACTTAATTGCTCACTTACGTTCTATATGGCACTAGGAACTCTAAAGTTCACTGCCACACTTACAAAAGTACGCCACCTATCATTATCTTGAGCTAGTTCTATCCAGTCCACCCCATAATACCCTATCGCTATCTTGAGCTCTATCCAGTCCACCCCATAACACCCTGTCGCTATCTTGAATTAGTTCTATCCAGTCCACCCCATAACACCCTATCCCTATCTTGAGTTAGTTCTATCCAATCCAACTCATTACACCCTATCTCTATCTCGAGCTAGTTCTATCCAGTCCACCTCATTACAACCTATCCCTATCTCGAGCTGGTTCTATCCAGTCCAACTCATACATTACACCCTATCTCTATCTCGAGCTAGTTTTATCCAGTCCACCTCATTACACCCTATCCCTATCTTGAGCTAGTTCTATCCAGTCAACCCCATTAAGCTCTATCCCTATCTTGAGTTAGTTCTATCCAGTCCACCCCATTAAGCTCCATCCCTATCTCGAGCTAGTTCTATCCAGTCCACCTCACTAAACCTTATCTCTTTCAGGTCCATTCTAATGTTATCCTCCCATCTACGTCTAGATCTTCGCAATGATCTCTTTCCATTAAGTTTACCTGTCAATACCCTGAACACGGTTCTAGTTTCTCTCATTCGCGCTTCATGTTCTTCCAACCGTAATGTACGAGACTTGACTATCCTAACAAATGTATTGTGAATAGTACAGAGTGTGTGACTCTTATTATGTAACCTCCTCCACTCACCAGTAGCCTCAGCCCTTTTTGGAGCAAATATCTCCCTAAACACCTTGTTTTCGTTCACCCTACATTTGTTTTCGTCACAGATAAATTACAGTGTCGATAGATAATTATTATCAGTCACATGTGTGGTTTGCGTCTCTCGTTAGTTACTGAATCTATAACACCTTTAACTAAGTCTGTCTGCCTACCGAGATAGGCCTGGAATGGCCGTAAAAGTAACCATGAGTGAAAATAGAGCTCTTTTCTTTCACATTGATGAATCAAGTACAGAGGCGTACAGATTGTATAATTAAACTAGTGTATATGTCATGTGCCTATATAATCACCTGTTTCAAAAGTGCGCGATAAATATCTCTTTTGCATAAGGCATGGGCTTAATAGGCGTTAAAAAATATCCAAAAGTTGAAATTCAGCATTATTTTATAAGCTCATGGACTTGCATTTGGTTGAAAATGATATTAAAAAAAAAATCTAACAATTTCTTAAATAATGCGGAGTTTTTAAACGTCTTCAACACGTCCCAATGCCCGAACATACAGCACGCTTAAGGTGGGAATTTAGTGTAGGAGAGGAAAGGTAAGTGTTTTTAGAAATTTTATACCAAAACATTTTTTTTTATCAAAACAAATAAAATATTTCTCCAGTAGAGATATAGAGTTAAATTTTCTTCACACGGTTATATAAACAGTTCTTGAATATCTTTCAAGGTTGTCCTGGAATTTAATAATGAATTTTTCTCATAATTTAAAAAATGTATCATCTAATGCCGATAGCTCATGACAGATATTCAACAAATGTTGCTATCACCATGTGAAGAAAATTAAACACTATGCTAATGCCGAAGAAATATAAAATAAAGTTTTGCTATAAAAAGTGCAAAAAAACTTGCCTTTTCTCGCATTTTCTACATCCCCACCTTAAAAGAGTTTATTAACACTTTTTACTATAAATATAGTAAGCTAACAAATAATAATTATTTCCTTATAGGTTGGCATCAGTTACTTTCAGCCAATGCTTTCAATTAGGAACCTTTTTCTAGCTGTCACTTACAACCTATACTACCGTAGATAGGGTATACCTTACCGGTATCGAAGTATTTCGTAGACGAGAACTAAAATCGCTCTCAAATTGTTACAATAACTATCGAAACAACCACAAATATCTATGCACAACACGAAAGGAAACACTAATCAAACATGATACTAAGCCGCCTTCCACACATACATATACCACGGAGCTTCAACTGGAGTTTTTATGATAAGATTACTCAATACTACATGATTACTCATAGTGAGGTTGAAACAAGATAACTATCGCTATAATTATCAGCGGTGGGGATAAGAGGGAATGACTTGGTAATTATATAAATGGTTTGATTTTCCCAGATTAGTACAAATGAGGGACTTCTTGAATAAAAAAAAGAAGCGGCTCTGGTCTAGAAAACTGAGATTAACGGCCGGAGGGTTAGTTGGGCTGGCGACATTACATTCTCTATATGCATATGTTGGCACTATCTTCACCAACAGACAGTGGCTGCTTGGTTATTATGGTTTGATTGCGGAATGACGCTATGGAGGTTTTTTAATGAAGTACTCATGTTAAGCTATTTTACAAACTTAACAACTAAGACGTTCATGAATTTAAACTGGCTGACTTTGAAGATGTCAAAGTTGGAGACAAACCTTAATGTATCATATGAATTTAATTATTAGTAAGAAAGACTAGGAAAGTGGAGGTCATAGGAGTACAGTTTTTGAGGAGTATGTTAGCTGTCACGATGAGAAATGGGATTAGGCATGAAGTTATCCAGGAAAGCGTGGGGGTAGATGAGATAGTAGAGGAAGCAAGACTGAGATGGTATGGTCATGTAATGAAGAGGTAGGAGAGGATGCCAAAGAAAATGATGAAAATTAATTATTTAGGAAAAAGACCGCAAGGTAGGCCAAAAAAGAGATTGGAGGGGCATATAATAGTAATAGCTATATGTATATTTTTACCTAGAAAAAGAAAGGATTGGGCATTGCCCACTTTTATTTCAAAACGGTAGGCAATAAACATTCCAAATATATTGTCAAAGAAGTTATGTTTACATAATTGTTGTTTCCCATGGCTATTTAAGACATATATTATCGATATTTTTTCTTCAATTAGATTTAGTTTAAAGCCTTTCATTTTTACGTTTTATTGGTGGTAAAGGGAGTCGATGGTTAAGTTAACAGATGATCCACCAATACATTTATTTCGTGGGCTAAAAGATAAAAAGTGGGATATCATTTATTGAAGATATTATTTCCGTACTTTTTTCATTTGGGAATCTTAGAAACACTTTTAGAACAAACCCACAGCTCTAATCTATTTCTTTATTTATTTTCATTCAAATGTGAATTCTGTATTTTCATTCATTTGTTCTTTCTCTTTTTTATGCCTAAGCTGCAAATAAATTTACCTACGTAACATGAGAAATTTGTAAAATATTTTACGGATCTACGATATGTTTTATTGAGTTTTGTATCCTGACATTTAGAACATATAACTAATTATTCTTGAAGTTAAGTAAAGTAATTACTTTTAAAAAATCATTAAGCGTAGAGAAAAGTATTTTAATTAATGGTTATGTATCTAAATAAAATTGAACTCTTGGCGTACTTGAGGTTAGTGCATACGATATTCAACCTTTTTCAACTCACGATATACTGACCAAGGTGCTAAAATTGTCAAGTAATACCAGCAGTTTTTTAAGGAGGGATTTTATCATAAAAGAGAAACGAGTATTAAGGATGTGTTTAAAAGTTCAGTAGTTAAAATGTTAGTAATTGTGTTGAGTATTTAAAATGTTATTAATTTTTGGAAATATTTGACATGCGCTTTCTGAACCCACGTATTATTTCATCACACGACTTATAAACTTACTTAAATCTTGAACAGACACAATAACCAGATCCTGGCCATTAAGTCATCAGTGTGAAAGGGGATATCATATTTCACCAATGATAAATTTTTCGGCCATGCCAGGAATAGAACCCAGGACTACTGGCTCGGTAGACAAACACGGTACCAACTGAGTTAAGGTGTCGGGCCAAATAATGTTAATCACAGATTTTAAAATATTTATTTTTATTCTTAATTTTTTTTCTCGTTCTTTTTGTTCTTCACCTCAAACCACCGCGGAAAACCGGTTGAAAATATCGGGTTAGTAGTTACAAATAAGGAGATGTTCGTAAAAACGTGCCTTCTTAATTCTCGGTGTCTCTAGCAATGGATAATGTGTGTAAAAAATGGTAATTTCTGTTATTTTTAAACCTATTTTTTATTCAAATTCTTCAAATATCACTTTTCTCATCCAATTGAATCGGGGCCGCCCCTTATTCATTCGACCGCAAAACACTTCATGAGAAGTAAAAGGGGGTTAGCATGCGACCAATCACAGGGCTAGAGTAGAGGGTTTGAAAGGGAAATGAAGGGGGGATTTTTTTTTATCATGACGTGTGCATCATTTTTAGTGTTGTTGCTGTAAAGAGGGAATTGAATCAAACAAAGAATCCTATGTAGACAGATGCTACTCCTCACTGATCAAACTTTATCTAGCCGCAGCGGTGGACGAGCTGTCTGAAGCATTAGACTCGCTTTGTACTTAGCTGCCCCCTCATCTCCCTACCACTTCCACTAAGGGCTGGTCTTATGACTCCTGGATAAATATGAATCGGACCGATTAATATTTTTATCTGGTCGATAAGCTAAAAGTGCGTCTTATGACCGCCAGATAGCACTTATCTGCCAGATAAAATGTATTTATTGATCACATTTTTGTCGGGAGGTTTAAAAGTACCTGATAACTTCTATCTGAAAATTAAAATTGGCGTTGCCAGAGTGACGCGTTATTTTTCATGAGGTTTCACTTATCAGAATCTGTTTTTAGGTTAAAATCTTGGTTCACGTGTTAAGTAGGCACAGGCCCAGACCCTAACTATATACAGTAGTATATTATAATGTTAGAACATTTCATTCACACTTTTATAAATCTGACAAGATATTTATAGAGTTATAGTAATAGAAGAACAAATTATTTAAATGTGAGTAAAATAAATTTAATTTTGTAAACGTTGTACCAAACCATTGACTACATTTTGGCAGACACCGAAATTAGAACTTGCAAGACAACTTAGCTTCTGCACCCACATGACGCCATCTGTTTCCTCGCAATCTTTTAGCTGCCATTATATAACAAATGTTGTGCGTTGTAGCCACTTGCCAGGTAATAGCGGTAGTAGCAGGGTTTATACGCATGCACGCACCAGTAAAAACAATACCAACCTTGCGTTTTATGCATTAAAATACATTTATCCTACAGATAGCTATCCGACATAAACATTCAGTTCATAATAAGCGTAAAATATTAAAGTGGCTGATGACCTTTATCTAGTCGCTAACCTTAACCTCCCGATAGCAATATTTATCCGGTAGTCATAAGACCAGCCCTAAGCCTAAGACGCCTTAGCTAAGTTGGTATACCTCAGTTTTAGCTTCTGTGGTGCTGACTGACAGCTCACAGCTGACTTCTGACGGCTTTGAAAAGCTACCAGACCAAATTATGTATCCCTACGCCGAACCATATGATCTGCAAAAAACATGTCTTTAGCAGTTGTCACTTCTGACAATCAAAATTTAGGTATAAACCTAAATGTTGACTGTCAGAAGTCAGCTGTGAACTGTCAGTCAGCACCAAATAAGATAAAACTGAGGTATAGCTCCTCTGTCCCTTAAACTAAGGATCCCAGGTTTAATTCCCGGTATGACCGAGGAATTTATCAATTCGTTAAATTGGGGTTTCCTCTTTTAAAATGATTAATTACAGTCTGGGGGATTGTGCGTCGTGTCCTAAAATTAAGTTTATTTTTAACTCACTATCGCTACTATCGCAATAGACTAGAATACCGATGACGGAGAGATAGAGGTTTCTATCTCCGTCAGGTGTATTAAGGGTAGTCTTTCCAAAATGATTTTCTACTCTCTCTTCATGCAAACGTGGGTACTCTTCCTCTAAATATAACTTTAATAATCCTTAAAACCACTAGCGTAATAAGTAAATAAGCGTATAGTCTGAACGGGTAGTAAGACGCGGTGCTTAACTTTTTTTTTAAATTAAGTTCAGAAAGTTCCCGTTAAAATCTCAAATTATGATCTATTTAATAATTTGTTAATTTATTTTTGTGTCATGTTTCACTTTCTGTATTTACATTTGACGATAAACTTATTAAACTAAGAGAAAAACTGATCAGATTCCACGATATCCACGTTACAAACACAATAACGGTTAAGATTACAATTCGTATAGAACTAAGCTACAACCCAATATCACCGCTGAGGGAACTGCAGGTCTTGTGGAGAAAATAGTTAACTTATCTCTCTCTCTCTCTACTAACTGTTGCCAAAATCTCCTCTCTTTCGGTTATTTCGGAAGGTGGTGTTCTGGGGTATGAAGGAGCTACTGGCAACATCGATGAACCAACGTTGCGAAACTTGTTTCATGTTTGAGGGAAGATTGACCACACGAAAAACAAGAGAATGAAAACTTGTCACCCTTGTAAAAAAAAAAAGTTTACACATTCTTGCTCTAACCTCAGAGACGCACGTGTTTTGTATTCAGATTAGTTCAACATCTTTATTTACAGTGTTGTGGTCCTGGAGTGGAACAAATTGAACACAATTGAACTAATTGAAGTTGTGTTAAATGTTTTCTGTTCTTTGGAACGTTGACTCGGCTGTTTAAAAGAATACAAATAATCGAGGAGATACATCTACTGCAATATTTCTTAGTGCCGCATCTTACTATCCTTTTGGGCTTGACTATGTACTGATTACTCTAATGTGTTAGGGATTATGAAGGTTGAATTTAGAGTAAGTGTACTGGCATTTGCGTATGAAGGATAGTAGAAAACAATTTGTGAAAAAAAACTCCAGTACACCTGACCGGGATCGAACCTCGAGCTCACTATCATCGGCAGTCAAGTTTATTGTGAGAGTGATGCCTTAGACCATGCTACCACTAAAGAATTTTTTATTGCAATCAATTTTCCAAAGTAAGTGATATAATTTTATTCTATGGTATTGACAACACTGCCGACCAGCTTTAATTAATATATCAGGTGACCAGCCAAAAATAAGACGCTTGTACACATGCACGTGCTTATTTTCAAGCACGCAGGCCACGGATTCGCCCCCTAATTATCCTCTCTAACCTCACCCTCAGCTACCCTTGCGGACACCTGCAACACCTCCCAATTTTCAACTCAAGACTCTCATAGAAACTAAACAATGTTGTCAATTTTAAGTGTAAATATGAAAATAAAACTGTGTCAACCATCACACTAATTTTCTTTCTTTTTTTTTTCTGTACCATTTTTCTGCAAGTGTTACATTGTTTTTTTGTATAAAATAAAGAAGTGAGTGCAAGGCAAATTTTTTTAAATCTCAAAAAAAAAAGGGGTATTGGGGCGTGGGAATTTGATGATCTACAAAGGGGAGGGGGGTCAGCTGTGTGAACAGGTTGAGGACCACTGCTCTGCAGTTTCGAAAGCGTATTTTTACACCATTGGAAAGACCACACACTAAAGTGACTCGAAGCAGATTCGAGCTACAACAATACCACAGCCATGTTGTCCATCTTTTATATATGACAAGTTCATGAAGGTATGAAAGTAGACCACCCGGAATAGCTCCTATGTTCACATTAGAACCACCTCGGAGAATCATGAACTAGCCCTCTCAATAACTTGACGTTACCAATCAAAGTTGAGTTCACGACAAAATTACTATTATTATTATTGTAGCGTTGCGTCATTGATGTTAAAAAAAATTACACATGGACAAAGAACTTAAAAGAGGCGATGCATCAAAGTTTGGACATGTCCTGGCATTGAACTATACCTCGTGAGGTAAGACTTGTATCTTCCTTTAAAGGAAAATAGAAAAAGGAATTGGTAAAAAAAAAAAGAGGTTTCACAGAAATGTGGAATTTATAGAGCGATATGTTTGTATAGGAGTGGGGGGTAGCTTTGAATAAAGGTGGTTTTTTTTGGGGGAGGGGGAAGGGCAAGTGATTCATTTAACGTAGGTGCATTCTACCAGTATTTTATTTGATTTCTAGAGAATTTCCAGGGAGTCTCACAGAAACAGTTGAGTCCTTATACCAATGATGTGGGTTGAGAATCTTTATAAATTCGCATTCGAGTCATGATGAATCGCATCAATATCACATCCATCATTTCCGGTATTGCGTTCTCGTGAATAGAGGGTAAATCACCATAAACTGGTAAAAATTAGTAAGTTCTTTCCTCCCCTCTATCCTACCCCAAAACTTGGGATAAAAATGTCAAAATTCTGGGTTGCGTATGATGAATTGGATCGGAATATCCACGAAAAAAAAAAGCCCACTTCTTACAGTTTCTACTTGATAAAAATGACGGAAATCAGACTGAAAGGCATAATAGTTTTCATATTGGTGTAGTTAGTTTAAAGTTTGCCGCACCTGATTAAAACGGGAGGTGTATGAACGATGGAGACCACTTGCAATTATTTTTACCCGCATTATGATTTTACATCCTCTTAATATAAAAATGTTGACATTTTCTCTTAAGGTGGGGGTGTTCTTGCAGGTTTTATATATCTAATTAATGTTGGTCAAAATAAATCTAATATTTTTCCAGTATAAATATAGAATTTAATTTTCTACACATGGTAGTATCAACAGATGTGAGTATATCTGTCAAAGATGTCCTGGAATTTAATGACAACTTTTTATATTAATTTAAAAAGTTTCTCATCTAATGCTGCTTTTTCCTTCAACCTCTTAGGAGAAGTTTTTGTACACCAATGATCTATCTCTATAATTTTAGACTCAATAGTCAATATTTACCTTTTTGATTGGTCTAAATTTATAAATGAGGAATTTAATATAAAAATTCGATAATCATAAGATGTGCAACCACTAATAAAATGTCGAAAATTTTAACTGGAAGTCGAAATTTTAATACGAAATGATGACCCTTTGAGACCTAATATAGATTTTTTTGGTCCAAATATAGGTCTACTAGTGAGGACTTTAATTCTTTAAAAAGAAAATCATAAAATTTAAATCTGGGAGTCACAAAATGTTTAACGTAAGTATAACGCGATTTTTTCTCGGGTTTGCTAGTGCGTATTATTTCATTTCACATATATTACGAGTTTTGAGTAAATATTTCAATTTTTAAACAATGGAGTGATAAAGTCCATGCGCAGTTCCGTACCATTTATTTTCTTTAGGAAAATCCCGAAAACTATAAAAATGGAAAATTAAATAATTGTTTCTATAGTTTTGTTTCATTTTTAAAATATATTAAAAGTGGTTCACCAGTCTTAGTTCTACTTTTTCCTTTAGTAAAATACATAAAACCGTTCCACTATGCGATGTCTGGTTCAAGCTATATTATCTCATTTATAGCTTGATTTTGGTTGGAAGCCCGTTCTGAAAGGCTTTATCTCGTACTAGAATACTATTGAATGGTAGTATTTTTATAGGATTAAAGGCCTTGCAGAACGAGCTTCCAACCAAAATCAAGGTATAAGTGTTATCCGAGTAATGAAGCGGGCTCTTAAGTCGCTAGAATATTCTATAAAAAACTTCATAAGCGCCAGAAACCAAGCGACTAAATGGCAATAGGAGAACAAACAGGGGAGGAGGAAACAATAAATGGCAATCCAGTTTTTGTTGTGTCTCCCTCTACTAAATTACGCCATTCGATTCACAAAGATCCATTATATGCTCCTACAACAGTTACCTTTCATTTCCTAGGAATTCATCATATTTAGCACCGCGTCTTACTACCCATTCGGGTTATACGCTTAAGTACTAATTACGCTAATAGATTAGGAATGGGGAAGGGTTGAATTTAGAGGAAGTGAACCCGAATTTGCGTGGAGGGAGAGTGGAAAACCATTTAGGAAAAACCACCCCAGTTCACCGAGATTCGAACCTCGATCTCCCCGTCCTCAGCGGTTGAGCTCAACACGACTAGCGCGTTAGCCAACTACGCCACCGAGACGGGTTTCCTGGGAATTAAAGTTTTGATGATCAACCGCAATATGAAGGATTTTTAGATTTTCAGAGTGGAAAATTTCCAATTTTTTAACCATGTTTGCAAGTATAGGGTCATAGAAAATAGTTTTGTTCTCATTCCAGTAAACACCAAACTCGTGTACTGCCATCTCTGCTACCTAGGCAGGAGACATAATGAGAGTTTTTATTTTTAACCTTGTTCATGCATTCGGGTTAATCGGATATAGTTATCTATCGAAAATAGTTTTGGATTATGGTCAGAGTTCCTGGATATAGATACAGAGGTCCTGGGTTTTATCCCCGGCGCTTCCAAAGTTTATCTGTGAAGCAGTGGGTCTGTGAGTCTGTGACGGAGTCAAACTTAGCCACGTGAGGACAAATGAGGAGTTATTTGAATAAATAATTAGCAGCACCGGTTTATAAAACTGATATTAACGGCCAGAGGGTTCGTTGTATTGACCACATTACACCCTTTATCCGAAAATGTTGGAACTATCATCGCCAAGGGCGGCGACTGCTGCTCTGTCGGTATAGCTCTCTTGCAAGCTCGCATGCCATGAAGTTTTAATGGGATGCACTTATGGAATATATATTCTTATGTTATCAAATTCAAGATGACAAACATAGCTGTTATCAAATAAGTTAAGAATCAAAAGATTACCATCGTTAAGTCAATTTGTTACATCCATTATTGTTTCCAGCCTGTGGCCTTGGTCAGTTTTTTATTCAAGCCATATATTTTCCACTGCTGGCTTACTAGGCCGGTCGTAGTTTTATATGCTTTATAATCTAACTTAAGACTAGGACAGGCACAACATCCAGTCCCCGGCCATTAATTTATCAATGTGAAAGGGTAAACCCAACATTTCACCCATGATAAATTTTCGGTCATGCCGGGGATTGAATCCGGGACCCTTAGTTCAGTAGGCAGACATGCTAACCACTGAGCTAAGGTGTCAACGTTAGGTTGGTGATATAAAAAAATTTAAAAGGTTAAAAGATTATGAATTCGATAAATTTAGTAAAGAATCTGTCTTGGCAATAGATTTGTTTTGGGTACCTTCCACTCCGTGGGAATTAGTCAAGGTTTTGGAATTCCAATAAAACTGATAAACATGTGATTCAAGTTCCAGTTTTTTGGTGTTTTTTTTGCCAGAACAAGTATTTATCCAAGTTTGACTACTTTTGAAGGACACTCACCGATGGCGAGCTGCGAGTTGTTGCCAGGGAAGAAAGAACGTGTTAAAAAAACTTTTATCTGACATTTTTCCCCTTTTAAAATATGAATAAAGCCCGTTTCGGTGGCCGCGTGGTCTGACGCGCTACTCTCATAGTAGACTAGACCACCGATGATATTTAAAATATGAATAAAGCCCGCTTCGGTGGCCGCGTGGTCTGACGCGCTACTCTCATAGTAGACTAGACCACCGATGATGGGGATATTTAGGTTCGAATCCCAGTTGAGTGTACTGAGAGAATATTTTTCTAAAGGGGTTTTCCACTCTCGCTCCACGCAAATGTGAGCACACTCCCCCTAAATTTAACCTTCATAATCCCTAAAACCATCAATGTAATTAGTGCATAAGCGGATAACCCAAATGGGTAGTAAGACAGGATAGTAAAAAAATAATCAACTTTGGTTTTCTTACAGTTAAAAATGTATCCCGCTTTTAACCTATAAGGTACAGTAGCCCCATGGCTTCTTTGGTGCTGACTGACAGCTCACAGCTGACAGCTAATAGCTTTGAAAAGCTACCAGACCAAATTATGTATCCCTACGCCGAACCATATGATCTGCAAAAAAAATGTGTTTAGCAGCTGTCACTTCTGACAGTCCAAATTTAGGTATACCTAAATGTTGACAGTCAGAAGTCAGCTGTGAACTGTCAGTCAGCACCAAAGAAGCCATGGGGCTACTGTAGCAAGCTCTGTTTTTATCTCAGGGGATTAAACTTAAAAGTACAAGAGGGCCACAATCGAATCCAAAAGTTTATCGGCAATCAGCTAAGGAGTGGAAGGAAATAGGACACACACAAATTTTTATAAAAATAGAGCGCAATTAAATTTATTACTTAATGAACATCAGTTGGGGCTTTCATGAATTACGCCCACGCAATTCAAAACTTATCATCAAAATTTACCACAGTAAATTACTTTTTCAAGAAATTCTTTGGGTCGCAAAAAAAAAGTCATCGCGAGCTTCCAGTTGGAAGCCCTTAGTATAGCCTATACTATAGGGCCATAGTGTAATACGTCAGGGTAAGATTTCTAGCTTTCAGGGTAAACTAAGCGTACCTAAATAATTTTCATAGCTGTATATTTAAACTCGCTTCCCCTTTTTATAGATAAAATAATACTAATAATATAAAAAATAGGATCAATACAGACGGTAAAACAATATATGTTTGTATTTTATAATAGTTGCATCCCACCAAAATCATATTATACTAGACTATACTGCAGCCATCTGCATCGGTGAGCACGTGTACTCAATGTCAGATCCAACCAGTCTGATATTCTGTTGACGGGAAGATTAGGGTTTGAATACCAGTTGGGTGTGGTGATGGGTTTTTTGTCCTTAACACCTCACCTACTGACAAGGAATATAAAAGTCAGAATATACTAAACAATAGTTTTACCGGTTAGGTGTGAAACGTGGTCTCTGACCTTACATGACGAAAACAAATATAGGGTGTTTGAAAACAAATATAGGGTGTTTGAAAACAAATTGCTTAGGAAGATATTTGGTCCAAAAAGGTTATAAGAAACTGGGGAGTGGAGAAGGTCACATAATGATGAGTCACATACCACATGCTCATCACAAGATATTGTTAGGGTAATCAGATATCGCAGATTACGGTGGGTAGGACATGCAGAGCGAGTGGAAGAATCTAGAACTGTGTTCAGGATATTGACTGGAAAGAGACCGTTGGGAAAACCTTCACGGCACACCGGTTGAAAAACGCTGGTCTAAGGAATAAAGTTGGTGGTAGGCCAGATATCCGGTGATATAGGAGGTCAAGGTTCGAATCGGGTTGCACTGGAGAGGGTCTTCCACATGAACTTCATCCCTTTGGTTTTACCATCCTTCCTCTACCCACAAAAGTTAGTGCACTTCCTATCCAATACCTTCCTCTTTCCTACCACTAAAGTAAAGATATTATTAACATGGTGTTTTTAATTGGGTTTATTTTAGCACCGTGTCTTACTCCCTCTTTGTGTTGCACGGATATGTACTATTTACACTAATGTGTTAGGAATTAGGAAGGTTAAATTTAGAGGAAGAGTAGCCGCATTTTCGTGGAGGTTGAGTGAAAACTATTTAGGAAAATACACACTCAGTACAGCCGAGAAGGATTGAACTCTGATATTCCCGTCGTTGGCAGTCCAGTCTATTGCGATAGTGATGCCTTAGACCATGCAGCCACCGAAGCAGGTGATATGGTGTTAAAAATAATGAAAATAAACTGGTATTACGCGAGAGTAACAAAATAGTTGTCTTACTTTTTACTAGCACTAAGACAAACGACTAACTTTAATGGTCTAAGCCCTGAGGGGTCAGTTTCATGTTTTACTGGCCTGATGGTAACGGGGAGATCGGGGTTCAAATCCCGGTTGGGTCTACTGAGGGTGGTTTTTCATACATGGTTTCCCAATGCGGGTAGAGTACCTCTTAAAATGTTTCCATCTTCTTTCCTAACCTATTAGAGTAATTATAGTGTATTAGTATACCCTGAACAGGTAGAAATAACTTCAAAATAGATCTTTCATTCTAATTTGTCTCAAAGCAGTGATGGATCGGGCTTGTGTTTGTCAACCTGTAAACAAGTTGGAATTCCCCACGTCAGCTCAGACCAGTCGTGAGTTTGATTGGGGAATTCAAAAACTTCAAAGAAGGGGTTGAACCTATTATAAAAGATCCATGGAAAGGGTAGGATACCATCCATCAAAATTTGTCACTCTAAAATTTGATGGGCCTCCAAATTGTAGAAAAACACCTTAGCGAAAACGTCAATAATTTGTCGACAGAATCTCTTAAAGACCCTAAGAGTTAAATTATAAATTAAACAATATTTTTTTTTATCTAATCATCCTAACTAAGGGTTACCAAATATCCTAAAATAAACAAGATATAAACAACTATTTAATCCGACACCTTAGCTCAGTCAGAAGCGTGTCTGAACCAATAGCTAAGAATCCCGGGTTCGATTCTCAGAAAGTCCGAAATATCTCTATATATTAGCTATAATAATCATTTTAGTCCCCACCGGAATTAAAGTATTTAGTTGACTCACAATTAATTATGGATCACGTTTAACTTACAGTGCCCTTGCTTATGAGCGATAGAATTTATCTTTTACTCACTATTGGAGGATTAACCGGGGTTATATTAGCTAACTCATCTGTAGACATTGTTATACATGATACCTATTATATAGTTGCACATTTTCATTACGTACTATCTATAGGAGCTGTTTCCTCTATTATTGATGGATTTATTCAATGATATACTTTATTTACAGGCGAAGAAATTGAGAGTTTTGTGTCTGTTCTAGATATTGATGGATTTATTCAATGATATACATTATTTACAGGCGAAGAAATTGAGAGTTTTGTGTCTGTTCTAGATTTTTTTTTTCAGCACCGCGTTTGGACTATACGCATACGTACTAATTACGCCAATGTGTTAGGGATGAGGAAGTTTGAGCATAGAGGAAGTGTACCTACATTTTCGTGGAGGGAGATTGAAAAACAATTTAGGAAAAAAACACCCCGACCGGGATTCTAACACCAAACCCCCCATCATTGGTAGTCTAGTCTACCACGAGACAGACGCCTTAGATTATCTGTCCACCTAAGTGGGTTATTCTAGAATCAAGCTAGTATGTAGATCGTATGATTATATGCACATTTGGTTCAGAAAGTGCACGTTAAATACATGCTCCCAATAAATAAATAACATTTTAGTCACGTTCAAAACACGCGCTTATCATACAGTGGTATCGTGAAAAATTTATGAAAATCTTGTGTTTAAAATACGTCGCTAACAAATTATTAATATTATCTAAGAGAACAGGATTGAAAAATTACATAATAAAGTAGTAATTCAGCCGCTCTTTTATATAAAAAAAAACGTGATAAACCACTTTGTGGCTCAAACATCACCCACATTGCAACCAGTCTAGAATTGACCCTGACAGGACGATGGTCGATTGGGCACTTTTTATGTGATAGTGTGTTGGATTGGACACCGGAAGATAGCCTAGACGAATTATAAAAAGGTTTATTGGGCAGACTGCAGCCATCTATCTGAACTCAAGTTGTTTTTTTAGCACCGCGTCTTACTAACCGATCGAGTTATACGCTTATGTACTAATTACGCTAATCACTTTAGAGACTAGTAAGATTACATTTAGAGGAAGTGTACTCGCTTTTGCGTGGACGGAGATTAGAAAACTATTAAGGAAAAACCACCCTCAGTACACCCGAATAAGATACGAACCTCGATCTACCCGTCATCAGCAGTCTAGTTTAACACGAGAGTAGCGCGTTAGACCACGCGGCCACCGAAGGGGGTGAACGTTGGCTACTCCGTATAGTATGTCCGAGGTAAAATTAGTTCTTAGTGAGAGGGGGAGGAAGGTTAGGTTATGTTGGGTTGGGTTAGGCTCAATCTATCTTGGGGAAGGAAAATGTTCGTGGTAGCTTGGAGTCAAAAGCAGTGCCCATTCCACCTACGTCCACCAGTCTCAAGTTCACCAGAGAATACCTAAATCTTTTTTATCGTGAAGTAAAAATAACGATACTAACATAAGTATCTTGGCTCTCATTTGTTTCAATATAAAGGATAAATAATTATTGTTATATTACCTCACACCCAAAAATTTGAAATAAAAATTTATAGTAAAGATAATTTTAAATAAATTGAAATAGATAAAATATCAGAACCTAATAAGAATACACAAAGTAGTAGATATATAGATAAAAATCTAGTATATTCAACCAAAAAATTAATGCAAATGCCCCTCCATCATTTGCTGCATTTAAACCTGAAACCAATTCAGAATCACTTCCAGCAAAATCAAAAGGAGTACGATTGGTTTATGCCAAACATGAATCAAGGCCATAGTCTGGGTGGGGGGAGGGGGAGGAGGTCTAGGGGTTCAAACCCCTCCCCAAAATATTATGAACAAAATATATATGAGAGAATCAAATAGCCCAAGCTATTATTTATGCTTTTTAGCTAGGAATTCTCCATTTAGATATCATATTCTGAAAATTGAAAAATGACACCTGAATATGGGAATTGAACTCGGGACCTTTGGCTTAGCACGTCAATGATCTAACCACTGAGCTATCCAGAAATATTCCCGTGCCCAGGGTCATTCCTCACTCATATTTTAAGGCAGAGTCTATTAGTGAAGAATGACCCTGATCACGGGGCGATTCCTGGGTAGTTCAGTGCTTAGAGCATTGGCGTACTAAGCCAAATGTCCCGGGTTCGAGTCCCGTGCCCAGCTGTAATTTTTCAATTTTCATAATAAAATATATATGGCTTTATTTATGATTAAAACCATATCAAAATTAAGATAAAGTACAAATTAGGGGGCTTTGCTACCATTAAAAAATTTCAGATAGCTTCTAGAGTTGTTTGAAATTTAGAATTTTCCCTAGCCTTCGGCAGTTAGTGGTTTATTTTGCTATAAAAACACTTCAGAGAGCTTCTAGAGGTGTTTAATATTTACAATTTTTCCTTACCTTAATCACTTAGGGTGCTATGTTACCATAAAAAACACTTTATAGAGCTTCTATAGGTGTTTAATTATATAGATTTTTCCTAGCCTCCAGCAGTTAGGGAGCTAACAATTTAAATAGCTTTTAGAGGGGTTTAGTATCTTGAATTTTTCCTAGACTTCAGCAGTTAGGGGGCTATGCTGCCATAAAAAACCATTCAGGTAGCTTCTAGAACTGTCTATCATTTAGAATTTTTTTCTAACCTTCCGCAATTGGGGGATGTGCCCACCAAACCCCCCCTGAAATTATTAGCTGGCTACGTGATGTAATTCAAACTAAACTAAGAGGAATTTTTATTA
The DNA here is from genome assembly GCA_902151455.1 of Timema bartmani. Lineage (NCBI taxonomy): Eukaryota > Metazoa > Arthropoda > Insecta > Phasmatodea > Timematidae > Timema > Timema bartmani. The sequence continues at coordinate 335,271 of CABFWB010000051.1, forward strand.
AAATACACCACACATAATATTGATGATAATTATAATAATTCAATAAATTAAAACTACCAACCAACAAAATAAAAGATACTATATTTATAGCCATTTTAGAAAATACTAACTCTTTTTGCTATCAACATTGGTGACATTTTATATAATATCGGTAATATTTTATAGGTATTGATCAAAGAAATATCAAAAGAGATAGCTGACATTACTTGACTCAAGAATAGAGGTGATTAGTTTGAGTTAGCGTTTGTACTGTCAGATACTGTTCATCTACCAAAATCAGATTATACTTTAGGTTAGCTTGTAAGTCGTGTGTTTGTTTTTCGCCGTGTTTATAAAGGGCACGTTAAAATTCCCAAGCTATTTTTATTTTTAAATGATATAAAAACTACATTGTAATATATTTAAATGAGTATTAAAGTTAGTTAACAGTTTGATAGTAGAAATGGCCACATTTTCTGAAATGTATATTTATATAGATATTTTTCAAAAAAATTTTTAAAGGACCCTTTCACTTTTTTTTAACACCATGTTTAATTATCAGTTCGGGCTACTAGCATATGTACTAATCATGCTAGTGTGTTTGGGATAAAAAAGGTTCGATTTATAGGTAGTATTCCCGCATTTGCGTGGGAGGAGAGCGAGAAACCATTCAGGAAAAACCACTATGAATAGACCCTACCGGGATTTGAGCCACAATCTCCCCGTCATCGACCACCTAGTATATTGAGAAGGTGACATCATCAAAAGCCCATATTGTATAGTGGAATTGAAACCAGTGAAACCATTTTACCGGTCAGATGCTTCAGGTTGAGTTCGAGCACTTACCGCGTCAGCGCTATCTCCAGTTTTATGTTTCACATTTAGTAGTGTAACAACATATTTTATTCTTTTAGCACCGCGTCCAACCACATTTTGGGTTTTACGCCTATGCACTAATTACGCTAATATTCTAGGAATGAAAACGGTTAAATTTATAAGAAGTGTACCCACATTTGCATGGAAGGAGAGTAAAAAAAAAATATTTGGAAAACAAATACCCTCAGTACACCCAACATGGACCCAAACCCCGATCTCTCTGTTATCCGCAGTCCAATCTAACACGGAAAATCTTATTGAAATAGTGAAAAGGTGCATGGTGGGATGAAATAGACAGATCGCTAGAAGAAACACGTTAATTGCTTGAGTTCACATTTTATTTAGTTTATTTCTTACAAAAAAGGAATAAAGATATTTTCTTCAATTTTTTTTACGATCCAAAATTATCTGACTTTCTTCTTATTATTATTCTTCTAGTTGCATTAAATTTTGACGTATTTCTATGAAGAACGTGATGTATTTTCAGGCTGTGTGTGAGCCACGAACTAACCGCTTCTTTTATATACCATCGTGATCGCCACCGCCACCGCGTTGGTGTGTATGGAGACTTAAAAACACAACCAAATTTTAAAAAAATTAAAAATTCCAACTAAATTGATCACAATTTCACGGTTGTCTAAGGAGGCATGCAGAAAACGGTGCTTCGATACGTTTTCTTATTTATTTCTTATTTATTATTTAGCACCGCGTCTTACTACCCGTTCGGGCTATACGCTTAAGTACTAATTACACTATTGGATTAGGAATTGGGAATGTTGAATTTAGAGGAAGTGAACCCGCATTTGCGTGGAGGGAGAGTAGAAAACCATTTAGGAAAAACCACCCCCAGTTCACCCGACCGAGATTCGAACCTCGATCTCCCCGTCCTCGGTGCTCTGGCTCAACACGACTGGCGCGTTAGCCAACTACACCACCGAGGTGGGTGATACGTTTTCTTGCCCGAATGTAATCTTGTACCTGATAACCCAGTTAATCGGTTGCGATAAAAGAGTTGTATCACGTGACCAAAGATGCGAGCTTCTCCCGTGTTGGCCACGATTTGGTCAACACGAAGTCACACGCTTTACCCTGTAAAAAATAACCGTTGCCAAGAATGTTTAACACATTCAGAGAAGAGGGTGCTTAACGTGACGCCATTTTCGGTTCTTAGCCCTTTCTGAGGGAAATGCCGGCAGGACTGTACTAGAAACATGTTTTCTCCCCTTCCTCCCCTCCTTATACATTCGATCAACCACACACATAATAATTTAGTGAAGAATGTATATGTGTGTGTTCATTGTATTTAAATTAAAGGAAAAGTTGGATACTAAATGGGAGGAAACGTTCCCGTCATGCGGAGCTAGCCCTGAAAACAACCCACAATTCACGGCGAGCGGGTGAGTGGGCGGCACTAACCAACCAAATAGAGTACATGCGTGGTTTCAGATGGATGAGGAAACGCAATAAACCAACCTTCAATTTGCAAACTCTCAAAAATATCGTCACGGACATAAGAGCTCTTAATTAGACCTATTGGTAGGACAGAAACAACTCTTTTTCACTTTAAATCAGAAAAATAAAATTTCATTTCGTACCAATTGAATAACACGAATAATTTATTTATCTAATTATTTGAAGTATTTAACGTGCACTTACTGAACCGATTGTTAATATCAGTACATTACTTATAAACTAACTTATATCTGAAACAGACACAATATCCAGCCCCCGGCTGTTAATTCATCAGTTTGTAAGGGGAAGTCCACAATTCTCCAAGTATAAGTTTTTCGCCCATATTTGGAATCAAACCCGAGAGCTTATAGCGCAGACACGCAACCGACTAGGCTAAGGTGTCGGACAACACGAATAATATGATAACGGAATTCTTTCTATAAGTCATATAACAAAGTTACCTTAATCATTTATGCATTGGTTTAAACATAGAATTTTAATTTTTTTGAATAAAACAATTAGCTGTTTCTTTTTCCAGTTCTAAGAGTGTATCCCTGTAACGACACCCGTGGTCGTGGAAACATAATATGTCCCGCATCCCAAAGCGAACTGCAAAGCCAAAGCCCAGTACTTTTTCTATTTTAGCACCGCGTCTTACTAACCGCTCGGGTTATACGCATTGTTCTTATTATTAGGTGTTCTTTCTTACAACAGGTCCATGACCGCCAATGCGCCCTGTCCTCTGTCTCCTTCTTCAGCTCCTAGAATGTTCTTTCTTACAAGTCATTCAATATTTGAATCCTCCTTCGACCTAAGCTCCTCTTTCTCCCAACCTTTCCTTCTATGACGTCATGCAGAACACAATTCCTCCTAAGGATGTATCCGATCCAGTTCGCTTTGTAGCGAAGGATCATATATGTTAGGGATGAGGAGAGGTTTGGTTAACTTAGAAGAACTATATCCGCATTTACGTGGAGGAAGAGAGGAAACCCTTTTAGGCAAAAAACACTCCTTAGACTGCGTAACCACCGCCGAGATTACGTATCGCGATTAAATACTTTTTACTTAGCATTGCGTCTTACTACCTGTTCAGGTTACACGCATATGTACTAATTACGTTAATGAATTAGGGATTAAGAAGGTTGAAATTAGAGGAGGTGTACCCGCATTTTCACGGAAAACAATTTTTGGGGAAAAAAAACACCTCAGTACACCCGACCGGGATTTAGCCCCCTGATATTCCTCTCATCGGTTGTCTAGTTTACTGAGAGAGTAGTGCCTTAGACCATGCGGACATCGAAGCAGGTTAAATATAAATTGAAACATACGAGGTTACCAATCAAATTAAAAGTTTTACCCATCCTAGTGTGTCTATGGTAATCAACTTAGTTTTTATTATTATTAAATAAATCTGTGTTAGGGTAGGGAGGTCGCCTGGTTTGGAGTAGGTTATGTAAATTAATGTAATCACCGATGACGAAGATAACCAAGTGATCCCCCCTCACCGATAGGGTGGAGAGGAGAACAATCCTCTCCCCTTGCACACTCGTTCATGTAGTCATCGCGCTTCCTCCCCCCATCCCTCTATTTCAACCCCTAGTCCAGCCTCCTTCAACCCTCGACTCAAACCCACAATGGCCCCCTTCCTAAAACCAACCCCATAGTGAGTACTTGAAGTAGCCACAGACCCATGCGATCACTCTTGTATTGACGAGCTTCTGCGAGAACTCAAGAGATGTTCCACATAATATGGAGCCAGTAGACTTTACTGGATCGATAGTCTGGAGCAATGTATTCAACTTTTTTTTTTGCGTACCCTCCAGATATAATTTTTCTACAACTTTGTATCCTCCAAATAATTTTTTTTATGTATAATGTAAGTTATACTTACTTTACTCTATGGCATTAGGAACTCATTCACTGCCGCACTTACAAAAGTGCGCCACCTATCCCTGTCTTGAGATAGATTGATCTAGTACACCTCATCACACCCTATCCCTTTTAAGTCTATTCTAATATTATTCTCCCATCTGCGTCTATGTCTTTCCAATAATCTCTTCCCATTGGGTCTGCCAGTCAGTACCCTGAACAAGGTTCTAGATTCTCCCATTCGCGCTGCATGTCCTGCCCACTGTAATCTGCGAGATTTGACCATCCTAAAAATATCTTGTGAGGAGTACAGGATACATAACTAATCATTATGCAACCTTTTCCAATCCCAGTATCTTCATCCTTTTTTTTTTTTTAACAAATATCTTCCTAAGTAGCTTATTGGACGTCATACCAAATCTATATCTATGATAGAGAGATAAAAACAATGGCGCCCCCAGATCGAATGTACTTACGTCCCGGCTTCTTGGGGCTAGCCCTAAATCTGGCCCTGATGATTCAGTGTTTATCATGAAATTTTTTATATATATATATAAACCTATGTACCCAAAAAGATGTCTTCGCGAACCCCAGCCCCGGTTGAATACCACTGGCCTGGAGTAGATATGAAAATAAATCGTTTGGTGCACCGCACATACGTTCTGGATTCTTTATCTAAATTATTATATTTATAGCTCGTAAGATATATGAAACTATATCATATGTATTCGTTTTTTATTACGTGTCTGAACTACATGAATTGTAGTCCAGTTTGTGGAAGTATTAGCCAATACTAATGTACTGTTTCCCAGGAGACGCCTGAATGTACTAATCGTACATCTTTTCCGTGGAGGCTGTTTCCTTGTCCCGATGAGACGAGGGGATGATGATAGTGAGTATGATGGGGCGGAGCCATTGACGATCTTAACCTAATTTGAACCTAATTAACCAAACCCTGGTGTACATGGGAATTATTCCCCTTTCAATAAAAATCCCCCGTTACCAGCCGGGAATCAACCCCGGGACTTCTAAGTCAGCAGTAAGGGGTTATGACCACTATACTACGAGGGTGGTTTTATATATATATACATATATATATATATGTATATATCCATATATATATGTATATATCCATATATATATATGTATATCCATATATATATGTATATATCCATATATATATGTATGTTTATAAAAATATAGTAAGGGGGGATTATAGCATTTGATCATAGAGCACTCATTATACACTGTTACAGAAACATATTATTTAGTCTGTGTATTCTCTACTCCCGGTTTCTCAAAGCTTTATTTAAAACATAAATATTTGTCTATAGATTAGAAAATATTAATTTTATAAAAAATATATTCTTTTAAATAACATTTGTTTATTTTTAAGAATCCTACAGTTTTAAATATAAGCTATTTCGTATCTCGAAAAGGTTTTGGAGATATAACCAAAATTGTAAATGTTCTCAAAGTCATTTTCGTGAGAAAATAAGATGAACGATTTTGTTTGTGATGTTGAATGGTGTTTAGTCTCTTTTTGACCTTAAGGTGTGCTGGAAGGGGATGCAGAGAAAGGTCAGTGTTCCTGGAGCTTTTATTTCAATATATATATATATTTTCCAAAATAAATAAATAAATTATTACTCCAGTAGAAACATGGATCTTAATGTTCTTCACATAGTGATGTCAACAGTTGTTGAATATCTATCAAGGATGTCCTGGAATTTAATGACAACTTTTTATCTTCATTTAAAAAGTTTCTCATCTAATGCCGCAATGCTCATGATAGATATTCAATTATTATTATCACCGCGTCTTACTACCCATTTGGATTATACGCACTTACGCTAATGTGTAATGGTAGGGTGATTGTGAGATGAAATGGAGGACCTACAGCTTAACGTGGGATCCGAACCACGGTGGAGGCCTGACATTCCACACATTCACAAGTTGTGATTAATACACATCTTGTCAGAGGTGAAGGAAGGGTTTGGCAATCAGATAAATTTGAGCCGGGACCTAAACGAAATAAAAGAATCTCTCTTATGTAGCACGGGCGCGTTTTCCTTCGCACTCCGCAAAAGGCGTAACAAACCCTCTTTACAAAAACTTACAATTGATATAAGTTTCGCCTTTTCCAGCTTTCAAAAGGTTTTAGTAGGAACGGGTAGGGTGTTACTTGGGGGGAGGTGGGAGGGGTTAGTTTGTCATTATTTAGTTTCGGCAAACGTTGTGTGTACTATGATACTACCCTGCTACTCCCCTCTCTACACTTAGACACAAAACCCCATTCAATAAACTTCCCCTCACCACCAACCAAACTCATCCCACTTGAACCAACAGGGATAGTGTAATACACATCCACACTTAAAGTTATTCAGTCGGCGGGTCGTATTTACGGTGTTTGTAGAAGAGGCCGTTTGGCCCTAAACCGACACACACAAGTCCTTCGAGAGCCAAAGAGTCAAGATTGTTTTGGGTTTTTTTCATCGTGAATTAGTGAGCTCAAATTTATAATAGATATCCTTCCTTTTTTGAAAGTAAATTCTCATACAAATGAATAATTAAATAATATTTCTCTTTGGTAGATATTTATTGTTTTAAGAAATTTTTTACAGTTTTTAAAACACCAGATTAAAATTAGAGATTTTTTTCAAACTAGAAAATTAAAAAAAAAAGTTTAGTGGTGATGAGTGAGTTAGGATGACGAGTGACCTTAAAACGAAATAATTGCGTATTTTTAAAAACACGTGACCCGCCATGGCCTTACTGGTGTACGGCGGCGCCCCTGAAGACGGCGCAGAGGAATAAGACACCGATGTCGACGACCGCTTCCTCCACGACGGGGAGACTGTTTCGTCCTTGGGCGGGTATGAAAGACGTCAGACCCTCAGGAGTTGTTCCTCAAGAACTGCGGAAACCCACACGTCCTGTTGCTCCCGAGGGACGTGCCAGAGAGCCAGCACGGGACGTGGAGATTCATCAGGACTCGACAGTATCGACGACCACCCTGTTACATCTATCGAAGAACCCCGTCGTCTCCTCTCGTCAGATACCTACTCATCCAACCTCGGGTTGTGTGGCCAAGGTTGGGGAAGAGGTAGGGGAGGACTACCACCCGCCGCAAGTCCCGATATCGCGGTATCAGACAAAGTCGTCAAATGACAGGAGAGGCTCGAACGATGACTGGCGACGAAACAAGAGACACTCAGTGCATCAGGAGAATGAGAAGATTAAGAGATCGTCGTCTACATCAAAAGAAGACACCCCCTCTACTGAATCTCAGAACATTCACGCTCACACATGGTCACATCCTCCTCACGTAAATAAACAACCTGTACCTACCAAAGGAAACCACTGTTTGCGGACAGTTTCGAGTGAATCTAAAACACCTTCGCGGACGACTTTAAATAAACCCGCCTCTTTGCCACCGAAAGATTGCAAAACGGTCTCACCTCACGAGGATGAACATTTTAAGACAATAAATTCATCATCGTGTGCGCCTTTCACTGTGAATACTTCAAGCTACACAGACTCAATTTCAAAAACGGTGGCTCATTTCCTTGAGCCGAGTCTGACCCGACAGTTTCATTCCGACGTGGTCCCGTTCGATTGGGCGACGTCAGCGCACGATTTCTCTCCGTACCCACACGGTCTAGGGTTCGAGACCATGCTGACTCAAGGGCTGGTGGTCCCTGACCTGGGGATGACCTTGCCACCCCCTGCGGTCATGGAGGAGTACGCGAGGTTCCTCCAGGAGCAGCACAAGGGCGTCACCGGCCACGCGCACAGGAAACAGAGGCCCAAGAAGTACCGGTGCCCGCACTGTCAGGTCGCCTTCAGCAACAACGGGCAGCTCAAAGGGCACGTCAGGATACATACAGGTAACAAGGGGTTGTTGAACGGTGGGGGTGTTGATCTTAGGAGAGGTGAAGGGTTTCTGACACTGGCTGGGCTCCAGTGCGAGCTTTCGTTTCAAATCCAAGTGGAACCGTCATTTAGAGACGTATTTATAGTAGATTATTGGATACATCCATCCCCCGGTATACGAATAACAGCCACTTCAGGTCGAATGAGGGATTGATGGGCCTACAAATATCGAATAAAATTAATATATGACCTGGTAAAGTAAGTGAGTAGGAGTAGTTCGGTGTTCATTATGAATTCTGTTTCAGACGCTTGTAATTACACTTATTGTATTTTATACGCCCAACACAAGGCCATCCTCCCTTTTTTTTTGTGCGCATTGAGTCTATCCGCATTTAGTTACTCTAATGGGATAGGGATGAAGGAGGTAAAATTTAGAGTAAATGTTCACACGTTTGCGTGTAGGTAACGTGGGAAACAATACAGAAAAAAACACCCTCAATACATCTGATTGGAATGTGAACCCCGATCGACCTCTCCACCGTGAGAAATTCAGACTAAATGTGCTTGACGTCTATCCCATTTGTCCACCGGTGTGGGTGCCAATCGACTATAAATTATGTTCCAAACTAACCAACTTAAAATCATTTGAGCGATATATATGATATTTACTTGTATAATATGCCTTACAGAACCTGTATGGAACGCGAGAAAAGGGCAATTTTTTTTCAGTTTTTATATCCAAACTTTTTTTGGTCAAAAGAAATCAAATATTTCTCCAATAAAAACATAAGAGTTTAATTTTCTTTACACGATAACCTCTACAGTTGTTGAATATCTGTCGAGGGGTGTCCTGGAATTTAATGACAACTTTTTCCATTCATTTTAAAGTTTCCCGTCTAATGCCCTCCAGCCAGTACTCTCAGTTTTTAAACCGAAGCTGCTACTAATTTATTCAAGTAGATCCTCATTTGTCTTCACGAAGCTGTCTAGTCCCGCTACAGACCCACTGCTTCACAAGTAAATTTTGGAAGTGCTGGTGATCGATCCCGGTACCTCCGTATCTGCATCTAGGAACTCTGATCCGTAGACCACTAAGATGTAGTATGCGTCAAGTGTGTATAATATTACTTTACCTACTTTGTTGCAATAAAAATGCATTACTAACGGAAAAACTTGTAATTTTCAACCCACTAAATTTTTACCCCAATTTCATGAATTTAATTATTTTACGGACAGGCTTCCACCCCAATTAGTCTGTAAAATTGGGGGCTTACTGTGTTTACGTTTACATGTGAAAGAGTCTGATGCATAAATTGAAATTAATATACTTTTTTTCTATTATTTTGTATTTACCTGGTTCAAACTATGTGAGCTAGTTTTATGATAATTTTACTAACCTACATGTTTATAGATGTGTTTATGCAGTAAGTAAGAATTTCAATTGTGCTATTATATTTTCTTGTGGTTTCGAAATATGTTATTTTACACCCATACCACTAAACTAAAACCTTACTACCATATGGACACAAAATTAAATAGTAAAAAAAGTATCACATAAATACTTTGTAGCCATTTGGTCACAAACAAAAAGAACCCAATGATTCACTCTAATACGTTTTCACACAATTTGAAATTTTGAATTTATTTTTTCAGTTAAATACCGTTAAAAGGTTGAATTAAGAGTGACGCATAGTCACGGGTACGGGAAGTTTTTGTATAGTTCAGTAACACAGCATTAACACGTAAGGCCAAAAGTCCCGGGTTTGATTCCAAGCCACCCCCCCCCCATTACTGGCGAAACAAACTAAATTACTTTGTTTCTTCACTCGATATCAAAGAAGAGTGTTACGTTGGTCTTGGCCGTATTTTGTCGACCGTGTTGTTGTGCAAACCGTTTTAAAGAAGTTATATNAATACAAGTCTTGTCAGAGGTGAAGGAAGGGTTTGGCAATCAGATAAATCTGTGCCGGGACCGAGGATTGAACCCCGGATATAGTGTGTACTTTACTATCTAATACACTTTAATCGAGTGAACCTACATACCAACGTCTTATTTATGCTCATGAATCAAATATAAAACTTTTTAGAAAGGATGAGTGTGGATTGAGTGATGAAGCAAATATATGAAGGAAGAGTGTGTGGATCAAAAGGAGGTGGCTAAATGTTGTAGACAAATAATGTGTGAAAAAGAATAACATTAACAGTTTTAAGAATAAAGGAATATGTAAGACTCGGTGTATGGATGTTGTTGAATCGAAAGGAATATGCAAGGATAGGGAAGTGTGGAGAAAGTTAGTGAGGCTGGATTGAGTACAGAGTGGTTTTTTGAGCTGTATGCACAGTCTCTTGCCTACCACCCAAGGGAACGGCGTGATTAGGTAGGTAAAAAAATAGCACCTGATTTATTTTTAATAATTTTCTGATTACTTATAATTTTTCTACAAAACACCTATCTAAAAAAAAGTTTTGTAGCAGGCCTCATGCTTAAAAATGATTTATAATATTTACAGAAACAACTTACTTCATCGTCTTATTTACTCAGAAATGAACATTTTCTGGTAGATTTCAACTGGAAAATATTCTAGTCAAAATGTCAGTTAATTGTATCCCAGGGAAAGGGATGTTTTCACTAAGCCTCTGATTATAACTAACCAAGCGTAAGAAGATTCTGTTTTAACTTGACCATTTGGCATTTCATTTTTCTGCCTGTTCGTATTTTTGTTCCGCGATAAACTGTAAAATGTCTTGACCAATCTTAACTAAATTTGGCAGAGACATTATTTAAACTTAGGTGGAACAACCTATGTACAAGATTTGTCAATACATGTATCCGTTTCAAGACGACAGATACCAAACTATCTGACTGTCCCACGATACCTGCCAAACGCGTCTGTCAATTTTAACGAAATTTTGTAAGTCATTTCTTTGAAACTAGTTTGAATGATGTATGTAGATGGTTCCTTAATATGATTAGCCATTTCAATATGATGGCTGCTCAATAAGCGTGTCGTTTAATAGCTTACTTCAAGTGATTTGAATTTAAAATTATAAGCATTCAATTGAGTACCTAAGAGTACGATTCTTTTTTTTTTCACATTTATTGCAAGACTGCTGTCTTGAGCCGCGTTAAAAATTGCTATGCTCTGTGAATATAAAGCAATATTGAGTATAGAATAATTTTGTTTTATGTCTAGCTTGATTACCTAGGAAAAATATCAACTTCAAATCCAAGATAAAATTATAGAAGCTATTTAAACTTGAAATCCAAAACCAAATGGTAAGACTGTAGTAAAGATAATAACATGGAGTGAGGTCTATTGTTCACAGAACTACTAGTAAGACTGTAGTAAAGATAAGAACATGGAGGGAGCGAGGTCTACTGTTCACAGAACTACTAGTATTGAAGTAATAACATATCTGCTCTACAACAAACCCAACGTTAGTGTCATTTTTGCGTTCAACTACCAAACGTTGTAGTCAATTCGTGGGTGTGAGACGATAAACAGGAATCATTGCTATTGCTTAATTGTAAATCATTTCATAATGTTTATGTTGTTGACGTCCTTAGAATGAATTAAACTAAAGTGGAAACTTTATAACTGGAGATGTGTCAATTGAATTAATTTGTTCCATTAAAACAGATGAAACTAAAACAAATTTAGATTTTAGTTTTTTATCCACCCGCTTAAGTGGCCGATATGTCTAAGGTGTCACTCTCATATTAGACTGGCCTGATGATCACTGGGATATCAGGGCTTTAATCCAGGTTGAATCTACTGATGGTCGTTTTTCATCAATGGTTTCCTACGCTCCTTCCTCGCAAATGCGGGTAGATTACCTCTAAATATCTACCTTCCTCATCCCTATCCCTTTAAATTAATTATCATAAATACGTATAAACTGAACAGAAAGTAATACAAGATGATAAAATAAAGTGAACTTTCTGAACCGACTAATTATATCAGCACACGACTTATAAACTAGCTTAAATCTAGAACAGACACAATACCAAGCTCCCGACCGTCAATTCATCACTGTGGAAGTGGAAAATCACATTTTACAAATGATACTTTTTTTGGTCATGCTGGGAATCGAACCCGGGAGCTCTTGTTTCTTTTAGCCCCGCATCTTACTACCCATTAGGGTTATACGCTTATGTACTAGCTACGCTAATGGTTTCAGGGATTAGGAAAGTTATATTTAGAGGAAGAGTACCCTAATTTGCGTGGAAAAAGAGTAGAAAACTATTTTGGCAAAACCACCCTCAGTAAACCCAACCAAGATTCGAACTTTGATCTCCCCATCATCGGCAGTCTAGTCCAACACGATAGTAGTGCGTTGGACCATGCAGCCACCGAAGTGGGTTAGGGAAGTAATATTTTTCCATCTCACATCTCTACCCCAAGATTGTTAATGACCCTGTTTGTTATCATCGATGCTTGTTCCAGGGGAAAGGCCGTTCAAGTGCGACTCGACGCAGTGCGGCAAGACGTTCACCCGCAACGAGGAACTGACGCGTCACAAGAGGATACACTCCGGACTGAGGCCTTACCCTTGTCCCACGTGCGGCAAGAAGTTCGGACGAAAGGATCACTTGAAGAAACACGCAAGAACCCACCTCGCACCACCCCCTACCCACCGGCTAATACCCGTGTCGCTGCTGCCCCCCTATCCTTACCTTTACCACTACTGATCTTACTGCCCCCGGGGGTGGTAAGACGTTTTCGAACCTATAATCCTTGTCTTATGAGTAGACCTACTGTCAATCTGTCGCAAGATTGATTTTAGTTTTCTCATTATAATTAAAACCATGAGTGAGCTGGGCCTACTATTTTTTATTCAATTCCGTGCCAGAAACTGTTTTTTTTACCTACCTCCTACCTTCCTGGTAAGTTAGCTACTTTAAGGCATATATTTGTTAGTATCGTTTATATATTGATACATTTTGTTTTCTGTTTAACGGGTGAACATTTAAGTTTCCAATAAAATTGTTATTCTGACGTAGGGCCAGTTACATAGTCTCAATGGCGGCTCTTCAGTAAAGACAATAATACACCTACCTAAACTCTGTTTTATGCACCATCTACGGTAGGAATGTAGGTAGTTGTTAGGTGTAGTGACAACTAGAAAAAGCTACCAGATTTACTCTCATGTATCCATTCGCCAAACCATATGATTTGATTTTATGTTGATGTGTTGGCACTTTTGGCAGTCAAATCTTTCACTACAAACACTTTCTGTTTAAATTATGTTGTTCTTTTAACCCTTTTTACATCTTCTGCTAGCTGTCACTTACCACCACTTGTATGGCGAATTGATTTTAGGAAAGTGTCTTCCTGTATTTATAAAGGTGGCCATTCATGATTGTTCCGAATGGAGTGGAGTGGCGACAGAGTGGTATGACAGGAGCTATTGGAGTGATGAAAGATTGAAGGGGGTAATTCACAATCACTTCACTTCACTCCACGTTACTCGTGCCAGTGGAAAGTGTCCTGCACTTTGTCGTTTGTTTCGAGTGCTTAATCATCACGAGTTTAGACATGTACGACGAATTCCTACTGATGTATGCGGCTGTTTGCCTACATGGGAAGAGCCGGAAGCCCAAAAAACTATGGGTAAAAAAATGGCTACATAAACGAGTGACTCTCTCGCACGTTAAGTTGACAAATGAGTTAACCCCCGAACCATCCAATTGGATAAACTATATAAGGATGGATAAAGAGACCTATTTCAAACTTCTTCAAATGGTAACACCCCTAAAAAAAAAAGGAAAACACAAATATGCGGCAGAGCACCAATGCCCATGAAAGGCTAGCTGCAATCCTTCGTTTTTTGGCGTCAGGGATGAGCTATGAAGAACTTAAATACGTCCCTGCAATATCTCCTCAACGTTTGGGGGTGATAATTCCCGACACAGGTCCACTTCCTCTCTCGGTCGAAGTTCAGAACACACTGGTCCTAGGTCAAGTTAGTTTATGCATTCACGCGCGCTCCATCGCGCCACGTCATCATTCCATTACGTCGGATTTTCACATTCGCGGTGAGTTGGAGTGATTTGAGTGTTGCCGCGGTGCGATGGATTTTAGAAAGGACGGAAATCCGTCAAGCCACGTCGCTTCAGCAAAATCCACATGAGATTTTACACTCACGGTCAGTTTTTGGAGGGACGCGTTCCATTTAGCGTGGAATGACTGGAGCGGAAAGATCACGAGTGTCCACCTTTATAGCGCCGCTTCTGAGGCGTGCTAAATCTGACTGTGAAACTGGCACGTAGTTTCGATTAAAGAATTACAGGAGTGTAGTTGGAAAAGTGAGATCTTGAAGCTAAAAAAACTACAATACTTTTATAAATTATCTACAACTGTGATTAAATAACTTTCAATAAAGTATGGACGATATTGTGATATAAATTGTGGCACGTGTGGCTATATATTTTGTAAATAAATTGACTGATGATCAATCTCTTAGAAAAATGTTCTTATTAGATGTTTTATTGTTAATAAATATTTATTTTTAACTTAAATGAATACATTATTAAATTTATTTTGAACTATTGGATGTAGATACATATTTTACTAATTAAATACTCTAGCTAGTGGATACGTATGAGGAGGATATTTTAATTATAAATGCTAACTACTAGATTACGTGGCTGAGTTACAAGTAGGTACGGCTAGATTCAGATAGAAAGTAACCTTTTTTGACAGTTATAAAAGTTACTAAAACTATTTTCATAGCTTTATAGAAATAAAGTAATCTGATCTGGGCCCAACAGCTGTCAATTTTTGTAGATAGTATCAACATCTATAGATTAACTATAGCCAACCCCTTGGTCTAGTGGTAAGCATTCATGGCTACTAATCTAGAAGTCCCGGGTTGAATTACCAGCTGTACCATAGGTATTCTTCTCGAAGGGGAATTATTGATAGGGTTGCCATGAGCTGGATAATTAGGCTTATGTTAGATTGAAGACTTCTACTGGCACCAAATAGTCATCATCAATCTCATCATCTCATCGGGTTGACGTAATCGCACCTACATGGTGTCCTAACCTCAGAAGACGGTTACATGTCCGTCACTGCCAGTAGAAGAACAGGAATGTCTAGCTAATAAACCATGATGGCATAAGCTAAAAATTAGTAAAGTAGAATATTATGTTTACCGCAAACAAAAATATATTTTCTATAAGTTCCTTTTCATCAGAATCCTAATTAAAGATTAATATATTATTAAAGCACACTAGTTTGAGATCAAATGGAGCTTGAAACAGATGCACTATTTGTCGCTATAATAATATTATTACTAATCAGGCACTTGGACAAGGATATAAACCCTAGGCTTTCAGCTTAGCGGTTGATTTTTTAAACAAATTTGAAGTATTTAACGTGTACTTTCTAAACCGAATGATTATATCAGCACACGACCTATAAACTAAGTTCAGGTGGGACGGTAGGAATTGCGAGTTATGGACAGTATTTTTGAAGTTTTTATAAAAAAAATTCTGCTAAATAAATCAAATATATCTCCTTAAAAATCCCAGAGTTTAATTTTATTAGTATGGTGACTTCAACAGTTCTCGAATATCTTTTAAGGCGTCCTAGAATTTGACAGATTCTTCTCCTTAACAAAAAAATGTTTATCATCTAATGCCGCTATGCTCATGATAGATATTAAACAACTGTTGACATCATCATGTGAATAAAGTTAAACTCTATGTTTCTACTTGATTTATTTTGACAATAAAAATTGTTTGCTATAAAAACTGCATAAACACTGACCTTTCTGGCGTCCCCCCTTCCACCTCACTTTAAACCTAGAACAGGCACAACACCTAGACCCAACACGGTCATTAATTCATCATTGTTGAAGGGGAAACCAACATTTCACTAATGAGTTTTTATGTCGGGGACGGGAATTGAACCCAGGATGCCTATCTCAGTAAGCTGACACACTACCGACAGAGCCAAGATGTCGGACTACGTGGTGAGATGCTTTACTCGCTGATTCATCCAGATTCTCATCCATATAAGTCAGTGTAGGTCTGAATAATAACTGAAAAGAGTTTTTGGCGTGTTACGTGAAAGTTACAGGGCTCAAATCACTCTTCAGTTAACATTTTAATTGTAAATTATTATTTTAGCACCACGTCCTACTACCCGTTCAGGTTATACACTACTGGACTAGGGATTAAGAAGGCTTAATTTAGAGAAAATGTGCCCTAATTTGCGTGGAGGAAGAATATAAAACTATTTCAGAAAAAAAAACATCGGGTATGATCCCCGGCATTTCTAGATTTTTCTGTGGAGGCAGTGAATCTGTAACGGAGTCAACTCAGCCTCGTGAGGAAAAAATGAGGAGCTACTTGGATGAAAAAGTAGTGGCCACGGTCTAGAAAACTGATATTAATGGCAGGAGGATTCATTTTTCTGATCACATGGCACCCTTTACCGACATAAGTTGGCACCATCTTCGCCAAAAGACTGCGTACGCTCAGTCAGTATAGTTGGATTGCAGGTTGACATTATGTTTTTTTTAAATTGTTTAGTCAAAGTAAGTGTTTATGAAAACAGAATGACTTACCAATCTAATTTGAGAGTATTCGTGTATCATTCTGTCCCCTCATCTTCGAGAGGCATATAGGGCTGAATGCGAGAGAGAGGTATTCTCGTTTGACCACAAGTCTAGGAGAGCCAGATTTGCTTCTGGTTGCTGCTGACGAAGACATTTACTGTTCACACACCGGTTTATCCTGTTATAAAAGTTTCATTTAGAGAACTTTATTTGACAGCTGGAAAAATTACTAAATCAACTTTAACGTGTTCATACGTCGGGTCATGGGATCTTCAGCTGTCACTTCTAATAAATATTTTCAATACCTATAAAATAACACTAATAATATAATAAGTTTTTTCAATTTTGTCCAAAAAATAGTTCCTTCCTAGCAAGATCCTACTAAACTTGAACTAAGGGAAGATTTGTAGTTTTAGGCGTAGTTAGTTTGTAAGTTTTGTGTTGATAAAAATGTGTGTTAAAACTATACCTTAAATATTCTAATTAAAGAGTATTATTCCTAGATTAATTTAGCTTGTAAGTTGTGTTCTTAAACTACTCGATACACAAAAGTGGGGAGAAAACCTTCCAAATGAAACAAATAAATGAATGTATCTCTCATGAAAGTTATTGTCAATCCACATGGAACTAAACAGAGGATTGTTTGGAACTAAAATGGCGGCTCTATTGGGCACGCCTTTGAGCTCTTTCATTGGGGAGGGGATACAATTTATTCGTATGGAAATACAACAAAAAAAAGTGGGGAGGGAGATATAGTTTAGGGGTGGTTGAATGTTTAAGACTTTTGTATTCAGTCGCCATTGCTCCAAAACTATCAAGGGATCGTAGAAGGGGTGGTTTGGGGTCTACTGTACAAGTCAAACCCTATTAATATTGACCGTAAGGATGTGAAGGAGCAGGAGTCAGGGGGGCAGGAGGGAGTACTTTCTGTGGCTAGCACTCAGCCTGTATCCTCTTAACGAAATACTATTATATTATATAATTTTAAGCCCTAATTACCTTAAGTTAGTTAATTTTATTCTTGCTGTGTGGCTGGAAAAAAAAATCAATTTGAGTTGTTTTTGTTTGTTTCAACTTTTTTTTATGATACGCGTCCTACTACCCATCTGAACTATTTGCATATTTACATTAATAGGGTATGGATGAGGTACGTATGTTCACTATAGCTTTTTACCTGAATGATAGTTGAAAAATTGGGTTGCTAACACTTGCAAAAGGTCACTGGTTTGTTACGAATGATAAGTTTTTTTTAATTACATGTTATATTTTATATTTAAAATAACTTAAACTTAAGTTTTCTCACACTATTTCCTTGCTTTTAATAATTTATTTTTATGCAACCCGAAACAACATGTTGAACATAATTAAACGTACTTATTCTTCGTTTTGGAATGTTATCAATAACGTGTAAGATAGTGCATACACTAATACCTTTAATTACAGACATCGTATTTACTTGGACAAATAAAATAATTGTTCTTTTTGATATATATTAAATTATTTTATGATTATTTTTTCGTATCTATAAATATTTAACTGAATAAAATATTCTTATCCATTGCGTTGGGTGCACCATTGTAAATAACTTGTTTGCATCATGATCAATCACATGGTTTAAATTTGTCAGTGACCATTTTGAAGCAATATTTGTTAGGCCTGTTGTGAAAGCGCTGTCAATACATAATTTTTTAAAGTGGAATAGAATGATAAACAACCTTTGTGCCCCGACCTCAAATAAATATAAACAATATTGGCCTAAATACCTGTGGTTAACTATCACATTCATACATTAGGTATCATATGTTTTCATTCCACCTATCCAAAGTGACAAGTGTCAGCTATTGGTGTAGGGATGGATTAGGGACTATTTCTAGTAACTTTTTGAGCTGTTATTCAAGTAAACTCGGCTGGTGAACGTAATTTAGGTAAGAGTTTAGACGCATTTGCATAGAGAAGTTGCGATTTTTTTTAACTTAGAAAATTCACCCTTTTTTTCTACTTTAAACAATACAACGAATTGAATGATATTGATTAGTAGGATCAGAGTTAACCTTCACATAGTCCTAATGTGAGTCCCGAGTTTACTTCTTTGAAAGTTCAAAAAATAACACATTGAAATTGGTATGATTACCTTTTCGATAATCTTGGAATTGGTGCCTGGTGGTATGGGGTTTGGTTGCTGTGTTTGCCTGAGAGGTAGTAAGATGTGGATCACGTAAAAAAATGAAGTTTTTGGATACAAAACATAGCTAGTTTAGTAATAATTTCTTTTTACTTTCTCTCGACTCCTCGTAGAGAAAGTATTGTGATCGTCAAAAAAATCGAAGTCGAGATTTTGATAAATGTCGACACTTCATGATCTCAAGAAACCAAAAAATGTGTTTTCTCATTACCGGCTGTCTGTCTGTTTGTACCTCAGGCTGTACTCAGGAACCGAAACTATTTTACCGATTGGGCTATAACTTGATATCTGAGGTTTCCATCACGTCCCCCCGAGGTTTTTTTGGAATTAGACACAAACCCTAAAATTAAATGTAGTTTACTGAAGGGAAAAAAGAAAAAAAATCGATTTTATCAAAATTTGCTCTAACGATTTTGATTAAATTTTATATCTACACACTGTTTATCATTACAAATAAAATGAAAACTTTCATTTTATTACGAAATGACTTTGAGGGTAATTTACATGAGGGAAATTTTCCAATTTTCATGATTTCTCCACAACTATTTGAGATACCAAATAACTTACCATTGTAAAATTGTAGTACTGTCTACTATTTAAGATAAACATCTTTTATTTGAAATATATTTTTTATAAAATCAACAATTTCTAAACTCTGAGCAAATATAATTCAGGTCTTTGAAAATGAATTTGATTCTTATGGCTTTGGTAGCCAAATATATTTCATTTTTCTCAATTTTTATGTTAGTGTTCCTAGTTCCTAATGCCATAGAGTAAATAACAGTGTATATTATTTCATTTATGATATTTGGTGAAGTGTTTCTACAATAATGTATAGACCTATTATCTCGTTTCACAAATATTACAAGTGTTTAGTAAATGTCTATTCTAAGATAAAAGCAGGAGAAGGTCTGTCCAATGCGCCATATTATTTAATTATGTATAATTATGTTCGTCACATTACTCAAATAGTGTTCATGGCTTTAGAGCTGGCAGTTTTATTCAAGTGTTTTTTATTGTTTTTTAGCACCGAGACTTATTACCCATTCGGATTATACGCTTATGTAATCATTATTACTTTAGTGGATTAGAGATTTCCCAAAGGTTGAATTTAGAGGAAGTGCACCCACATCTGTATGGAGAGACAGAGAGAGAGCGAGAGTGGGAAAATATTTAGGAAAAAACCCTGCAATACACCCAACCAGGAATGATCCAAGATCTCCCCTTCATCGGCAGCCTAGTATATTGTGAGAGTGATGGCTTAGACCATGTGGCCGCAGGTTGCAACTCATACTGATTTAATTAAGGAAGGGTAGTCCTAGTCTCAAATAAATTGATCAACATTAATTTGAAGCAAGGACTATAACATCACATTTAAAATCACCCTGTTGACAAACACACCCGTCGATTGCAACCGGTGAGCTCCGAGTTTACTCAAGATCTTCCCCGAGTCAAAGATGAACACGTCAGTCGACTGCGCTGGCGCTGAGATGAGTTGCCAGCTCATCAGTTGTGATGATGATAAGAGCTATATTATTATTATTATTATTATTATTATTATTACCACGTCTTACTACCCGTTCAGGTTGTACGCACTTACGCTAATGTGTAATGTGTAGGGTGATTGTGAGATGAAATGGAGGAACTACAGTTTAACGTGGAATCCGAACCACGGTGGAGGCCTGGTATTCCACACATTCACAAATTGTGAGTAATACACATCTTGTCAGGGGTGAAGGAAGGGTTTGTCAATCAGATAAATCTGTGCCGGGACCGAGGATTGAACCCCGGACCCCCAGCACAGAAGTCTGACGTCTTACCCCTAGACCACAAGGTCACCGGCGATAAGAACTATAAATTTACACCAATATTTTCCCTTTCTTAGTAATTTATTTTTGATGTCTTATACAATAATGGTTAGGGGATGAAAGAGGAACAGACGGTATCCCATTATAATCTTATAGAGGATATAGTAGGAATAGACAGGAATAGACAGGGGAAACATAACCCCCTCCCCTAATAATCCGTTAAAATGGAGGCATTCTTAATACAGTAAAAAAAAACTGTGAATTATTTTATGACACAGAAAATTGAAAATCCACTTTTGGAACAATGCATAAATGATTAAGGTAACAAACTTTAAAGATTGAATTCCATTATAATACTATTCATGTAATTCATTTGGTAAGAAGTTATTCTTTGTTTCATGATTTAAAGTGAAAATGGTCTCGTTCTATCCAAACCCCCGCCTCCAACAATTAAGAGCTAGCAACGCCTACAGTAACCCCATGGCTTCTTTGGTGCTGACTGACAGTTCACAGCTGACTTCTGACAGTCAACAGTTAGGTATATACCTAAATTTGGACTGTCAGAAGTGACAGCTGCTAAACACACATTTTTTGTAGATCATATGGCTCGGCGTAGGGATATATAATTTGGTCTGGTAGTTTTTCAAAGCTGTCAGCTGTCAGTCAGCACCAAAGAAGCCATGGGGCTACTTTATGTACCACGCACGACCTCTTATTTACAATTGAACAAATACTAATCCTATAGAACAAAATATAGAATCTTTTAGTGCTTAGTTTTAGAATAAGTTTTGTAAGGGTGCTACATGGGAGAGCACAGAGAAACGTTGGAGACGTTTAGAAATTCCAGATTATTTATGAATTATTGATTTGATGTTTTTTATATTGTTTTCTTCAAAATGTAGGCGACAATTTCTGACCAGTTAAAAAGTTTTTAGTGGTTTTAAAAATGTGTTATAAATTACATAAAACCCTATAAAACAATCCCACATATTCTTAACATTTTCTGTTGTGATTTTAACAGCACATGACTTTATTTGCTAGAGTAAGGCTAGATTTAGTTTTCTAAATTTTTGCTTTAATCTCAACAGTACTAATTTTCGCTCAAAGCATCGTTGATTTTTTTTTTAACTTTTTACTTAAAATTCAAACTTTTTAACTGGTCAGAAGCCTGCTGATAATTTTCGCCTACAATTTGTTGAAAACTATACTTAAAAATATCAAACGACTTCTTAAATATTTCTGGCCAATTAAGGAGGGGTGAGGTGACATAAATCAGGTCAGCACTTACGTGGAGGAATAGTGGAAATACTGAAATAGTACAGAAACATTCCAGAGATTGGGCAGGATTGAACTCCTTCCTTCTCCTTAAAAACATGTTTGTGAAGATGAATGGCACGGGAAAATGTTTAGTGTAACTTTTGAACTTTCTGATTAGACCGCAACCTTAAACCAACTATAACTCACCATCCGTTTTAAAACCATGATAACACTAACCTCTGTATCAACCGGGATTCAAACCAGAATATCTTAAACGAAAATATACAATGGCCTGAAGCTCAACGCCTCACCACCCTATACCCCAATAAAGGTAATTTTTTTATAAAAAACTTATTTATTTGGGCACATACTTTTCTGTTGAGAAAGTGAATATTTACATCAAATCAAAGAATCCAATAACTTCAAATCTCCATGGAATCAATTGGGCGAACGAAGATTCCTTCCTCAAAGTTATGCAACTAAAGTCCTCTTACACAAGTTTAAAGAACACATTAGTTCGATTCCGTGTAATTCTGATGAAACTATTAATTTCTTCTTTTGTATACATACGGGCTCATCTTGAAAAGTATAATTAGTAAAGATCTAGGCGATAAGTCTGTGTATGTGGTAAGCATATTTAACGTACTGTTCCAAGTTGAGTTAGTTTGTAAGTCATATACTGATTTAATTTGTATGGCAGATTTTTTAAGGTGCACGTTCAATTTTTCAATTAAGAAATATGTAATAGTATTTGTAACGATGTAAAAGGAATTGTAATAATTTTTAGTAAAAAACATTATATTCTTTTCTTATCAACTTTATTTTTCAAACGAAATAATAAAAACAACATCCAAATGTTTCGGCACTATCACAATATCACCCCCCTCCTCTTCCTCAACCCCAAAAGAAAAAGAAAACCTTAAATAAATTTATCATTTCCGTTGGCAACGTGGAAGTGAACAAATCAATTCATGAGTAGTGTCCGTGTATGGACAAACTAGGTATTTTGACTTTCATTGTTAAGTACCTAATGCATAAATTCCTTTTTTTTTATATATAAAATGTTCATTTTCCCCGCAGTACCGTACGGTACCCCATGGAGATGTTGAAACTTCTGGCTACTTTCCATTCAATACTCGCGCTATTCAACAGGAAATTGAAAGAGGGAATATTTCTTCTACAAGACATTATGTAAGATCGCAATACTTTTAGAGAGCTCTCCCTCCCTCCCATCTCTTTGTGCTCCAGTTGGAGGACAATAGCGCGTCTCATTGTTGAGTCGATCCACAGAGCAGGTCATCTATCTTGTCTAGGGGTCAAGGCCTACTTGATGGCTGTGATCCGTCCTCAACCATCCAAGGCTGGCTTGATTCATAGCGTGAGTGATGGATGAATGATAACTAAGATCAAGGAAATAAAGCGAAACGCTGGTCTCGGCAACTAAAATATATTAACTATCTCACAGGTTGAATTATCAGCGCTAATGTCTACTCAATTAAACCAAGACCCGTTTATTTATATAGTCGAAGCTTGAAATGGACGTATGGAGCGTCAACAAACGAAAATATTGCTTTAATCTGTCAACTGTCAAATCCAGAGTTTAACAAATTATGATACGCGTTAACACCTTACTTATTTACTTGCCCTATTGGATTAGGAATTCAAAAGTTCATTGCTGCACTTACAAAAGCATGCCACCTATTCCTATATTGAGCTAGTTATATCATTATAGCCAATTTATTTCAGGTCCATTCTCCTGTTTAGGCCTTCCCAATGGTCTCTTTCCATTGGGTTAATCATTAAATACCCTGAGCACAATTCTAGGTTCTTCCACTTGTGCTGCATGTTCTGCCCATAGTAATCTTCAATATTCGATTATCCTAGTAATATCTTGTGATGAGTATAGGGTATGTAACTCATCATTATGTCACCTCCTCCACTCCCAAGTATCTTATCCCTTTTTGGAACAAATATCTTACAAAGCACATTGTTTTCGAACACCCTAAATTTGTTTTCATCGTGTAAGGTTAAAGACCACGTTTCACAACCATAGAAAACAACCGGTAAAATTATTGTTTTATACGTATATTTTGAGTTGTACACTCCTTGAAACCAGGCGAGATTTCAACAAATTACTTACCGAGTAATAGCATGCATTTCCCAACTGTATTATTTTCCTAGTTTCTATTCTAATATCGTTATTGCTGGTTAAAATGTTTTTCCTAAATACTTAAACGTGTAACACCACTGAGGTTTATTGATAAGAATATATTTTTATATTAGTAGTTTGATAAACAAGTCACAAATTTTTTTTTAGTTTACAATAATTACAATTTTATTAAAATTTGGAACGACCATTTATACTTTGTAAGATAAGTAGCATGTTTTTTCTATGAATAGCTGGAAGAGGTACGTTGGTTGACCCATTCCCGAAGGGGTCATCTATAAACCACGTAACGCTTTTTTCTTACCTTTTTAGCCTCTCCTCCCCCATGTAACACTATGTAGACATTTAGCCTAGTCCCCCTTCCCCCCCGTGTTACGTAACTTTTCTCAGCAAGAATGAATGTCATTATTTCATAGGGAGGTTTTTTGATACTAAAGGAGGGATTCAGAATTAATATTTTTTTAAATAAATTTTAAATCCTGAACATAAATGATTTCAGAGAATATTATTATTTATGGATTGTTACACATACAAACAGATAAGACAGACAAGTACAGACATAAATACGTTGAGCTTAAATTCCTCAGGTTCATGAGGAAAAACCTCTGCTATATTTATGTTATGGATGTCAGGTTTGTGATCTGAGCTAAGATCCAGACGGCACTACTATGTGCTGACTAGGATGGCCCTTTTATATAATAGCGCTCGCTAGATGATGATGTTGAAGTGTCCACATCAGATGCTCGACGCCGGGGGAAGACATCTTTCTTAATATTGTGCACTTTTTATGATAGTCATATTATCATCATATAGAGAGAGCTATTTAAAGAATTCTAAGTATACAACTTTTCTAAATTATTATTGGATTAATATACAACTTTATTTTAATTAACTTATCAATACCTAGACTCATGTTTCGTTCCAACATCGATCCTGGATCCTGGCTTCACTCTCGAAAAAGACTAGATGGCCAATGAATTGGAGATCGGGGTTCCAATACCTGTCATGTATACTCAAAGAGGATTTTTCTAAATGGTTTTATAATTTCTCTCCACGTTAATGAGGGTAGATTACCTCTAGAATTCTACCTTCCTTATTTCTACTCCATTAGATAAATATAGTAAAAAATAATTAGAATAACTACAATTTGACTATACCACCCTACAAAATGTATACTAAAAAAGTAGAATTTTAAAGAAAATTTACCAGCATTTGCATGGAGGGAGAGTGGGAAATCATTTAGGGAAAACAACCCTCAGTAGACCTGACTAGTATTCTAACCCCATCTTCCCAACATCGGCCGTCTAGTCTACTGAGAGAATAGCAATTTTGACAATGCAGCCACCATAGCGCATGTATAATAGTTGAATTTATATACATACATATTAGATTTATCAGAAGGGAAAAGTTATAGGCTTAAATACACCTACCTTTTGTGAATAATTAATGATATTTGACGCTTTACTTTTCATAACATGCTGCTTGTACGAAGAAATAACACTATTGATAGACTCCTCAAACTTGCCTTGAAATAAATTCTGTACTTTTGCTTCTTTCCGTTTCACTACAACATCTTTTGGAGACTTCCATTATTTTTTCTGGATATCGCTTTTTATATGCAATCAATGAACAAGTCTCCTCTTTTTGAAGAAATTATTTTTGTTTTTGTACATCACAAGTGATTATTCACGGCCTATGTAAAAAAATGTGCAGTAGGAATCTAAATTATACTCAAACTCAACTATACTTATAAATTAAGGCCGCTTCGACTGACAGCTGATATCCAACTATAAGCACGTGAGGGGGTCAGTAGTTCGGACAAATCTAAACAAGTACCGTGAGTATAAACATGTCACCTTCATCCGCATGAAAATATGTGTTTTCGACTGTTCTTGGCAATTGTAGTCTCGGGCAGACAATGCCACCTAAGCTCATTCGAAATATTGATAAACAAAAAGTGCTAAACTTACATTTTCAACGCCACAGATATTCGGAAGTTATCCATAAGTATGTTCATCTAAGGTGAAAACATGAATAATAATATTGTTTTACAACATTAGAATTTGAGTTTAAGACCTGTGTTACGTAACATTATGATGTACCCCACCCACCCCCCATGTAACATCATGTAGACATTAGAGCTACCCCTACCCCCCACCCTCAAAGTGTTACGTGGTTTATGGACGACCCCGAAAGCACTATACGACAGATAAAATAATTTCGGGAAGCATTGCTCTAACTGATGATTATATTTAATTGACATATTTCTAACTACAAGGTTTAATCAGCATGTAACTTACAAACTAACCTAACTTAGAACACCATGGAATAAATCAACACCATACAATTCATTAGAACACAACGAGAAGATCATGTCTAATATTTAAAACACTGGACAAACATGTTGGGGATTATAATATATATATGCTCGACAGTAAGAACGACCCATACATGTTTTGTCTATCCTCTGACAAAGATAAAACCAGGGAGTTCTAGATCTGAAGTTTCAATAATGGAAAATCCCCTCAACCATTTAACCGGCCCCTTTGTGTAACAATCAATGCACCTGTCTACGAGCCTAGGTGTCCAGGGTTCAATTCCCAGCTGGTACCTTGAGTATTTTCCCAAAAGGGTCAGCAGAGTTTGGTTAATTAGGCTTAAAATAGGTTAAAGAGTTTCCACGGGTTCGACACCCTCATACCCGTTATCACCATCATTATCATCATCTCATCTCATCGGGACATGGAAAGAACCTCCCTCCACGGAAAGGATGTATGATTAGTACATTCGGGTGTCCCCTGAGCAATTAGTACTGGCTAATCTTTCCACTATTGAGCTACGAGTGATATAGCTCAGACGCGCAATATTATATTACCACGACCATTACGGCACATTTACACTCCATTTAAAATCTTCCTGTAATGTCACTGTAAGTGACGTATCTCTGAAAAGGGCGTGATGAATGGGTCTGCAGTTGTCCATCTATATTGAAAGTTCTTATTGATCTCTTTTGGACCATTTGTTGTCGCTCCTGTTGGAAGGGACACGTAAGAAAAGAACAAAGACCTGCTTTACGTAAACACGGCGTGATCACACGCTGAGCCGGTGCTGTGTTGACGGAAATAGCAAGAAGCCCCTCGCTGAGAAGGACTGAAACGGAACGGTACCTGCGTTCTAGTTTCAAGAAGCTTCTGTCCGACTTTGGAAAGGTCCTTCATGTCCTAATGATACAATCAAACTGAGTTAACGTTGCTTTCGTAAGGGGGAAAAAAATAACGGAAGAGGAAATGGAGGGGTGGGGGTGGAGGAATGTAAAATCAGTAGATTACTGCCAGCAGCGCCTAAATACAGGATGCAATGTTAAAGGAACCGGGTTATATACAGTCGAATTTTCATAGAGGAAACCTCACCTGACAGCTAAAAAAAAGTTCCTAGATCTAATTTCACATATTTATACGTTAAGTCATGTGGTCTTTATCTGTTACTTTTGCTCATTATATAATAACACTAATCGTATATTAAAATATTAACAATTTTGGCCCAAAAAGAGGATGTTTGTATTTTCTAAAAGGCCCTTCATGTGAAAATTAGGCTTACTTTGTGCAAATATGTCCTTTTTTTGCGTACTTAATTCAATATATTATAAACTTGTACTGTAAATAAGATAGAAGCTACCACGTAAAACTAGTACAGATAGTAAAAAAACTACATCAATAGTTAATAAGACCCGCTTCGGTAGCCGAATGGTCTGAGGGCGCTACTCTCGTAATAGGCTAGGTTACCGATGACGAGGAGATCGAGGGATCATTTGTTAAATACTAACTATAGTTAATGTTTTATAAGATACCCATTAAAAAAATGTATGATCGTAAATTATCATGATATGATTAGTCTACTATTTATGAAATGTATCTGCGTAGAGTAAAATAATACATTGCAATATTCACCTGTCCTTGGGAAGGATGAGTTTGTTTCCTGAGATGGTTCCCATCAGGTTCGCGGGTGAAGGTCTTTTGTAACTCCCAGGTGAATTCTGTAGTTACGATTGTAGTTATCGCTAAGAAAACAAGCCTAGCATATATATATGTTGGTGCAAACATTGTAATAATTTTAATTACCTGTACGTCAATGATCAAAACAGAAAATACTTTTTTGTTTTTACAGCTAACCATAACTTCATCATGTCAGAATAATTGAACAATTATTTCTTAGAGCAGGGTAGTCTAACGTTTTTATCCCAATGGTTAAATATGATTATCACTTTTCACTGTGGGCCGAAGATATAATTATTAATCCCGACAACTTAATATAGGCCTACAAAAACATTTAATAAATCATTCTTTTCTATATATATATGTATGTATATATATGTATGTATATATATATATATATACATATATAACCAGAACGAGTAGTAGAACGTGGTGCCAATATATACTAGTTCGGGTTATTCGTTTATATACTAATTACCCTGATGGTTTTAGGTACTAGGAATGTTTTATTTAGAAGAAGTGTACCCTCATTTGCGTGTAGGGAGGGGGAAATTTTTGAAAATCCACCCTCAATACTCCCGACCGAGATTAGGACCTTGATCTACCCGTCATCGGTAGTCAAGTCTACTGAAAGAGTAGCGCGTTAGGACCATGCGGCCACCGAAGCGGGTAATACTTATAATAAATTGTATTTTTGCTTGGTAGAATATTTCAAATTTTACTACCACGAATAGGTTTATTAAGCTCCCAAATATGTATTATGAAATATACACGCACGCACACGTTCACAAAACAACTTATTATAAATATATACTTATACATATTTTTATTAATCAAATCAATGTATGATAAAAGGCAATCATGTAATAATTATACATTAGCTGTTTCACATCAGCCACCGAGGGTTTCCTTTTAATTTTCCTTCGAATTACTGTAAGGTTGAGAATATTCGCCCCCCGTCCTCCAATCTCCTCTCCATTCTTTATCTGACAAAAGAGAGCGAAAACTTACCTGTCGTCTTTTTGAGAAGCTCTGCTCACCTACACCTGTCCTTACACGCCTACTACCACTTGACTTTTCTTTTTTTTTTTGCACTTTTCACTATTTTCGCTAAGGGAAGACAGACAGACCTCACCTAGCAGCTTCATCGGCACAAAACATAGAAATTCCTAAGAAGGAATGTTTATACATGTATATAAAAGATGTATAAATGAAAAGAGACATTACTTTTTATAACCCGAAAAACCTATTAATGCCATGAACTTTTTTTGTGTGCATAGATTTGATCTTTGTCGGTATTCTCCCCCTTCCCCCTGCTACCCTTAACTCTCCCCCGTCCCCCCACCAGCCTTAATGCAGCGCCCTTTTTCCCCAACAAAAGTGAATGTAGTGTAATTTTGTATACCTACTGTTTGAATTTTGTGTACTCGTACAATGACATCCACTATTTTTTCTAGTCCCACCCACTATTTTATGTTTAGCCTAGTCTAGATATTGACCGGTTATACGTTGTGGGGGCAGGTAGGATGAGGGGGGTATGGTCATTACCTGCCTTTTACACGCACTAATATGTTCAGATGGGAACCTTACGGCCGTAAGATGCGGTGCTATACCTCAGTTTTAGCTTATGACTTCTGACAGTCAACATTTAGGTATATACCTAAATTTTGACTGTCAGAAGTGACAACTGCTAAAGACAAGGTTTTTTGCAGATCATATGGTTCGGCGTAGGGATACATAATTTGGTCTGGTAACTTTTCAAAGCCGTCAGAAGTCAGCTGTGAGCTGTCAGTCAGCACCACATAAGCTAAAACTGAGGTATAAGTATTATTAACCTTACAGCCTGTCCGCGTAGTTAAGGTGTTCAACCACCAGTCTAAAGTTCGATTCCATGTAAGGCTGACGAATATATTTACTATTTGTATACGATATCATTCTGATATCCTATCAGTAGTCTTTGGTATGTAATATTGGCTGTGATTTCCCAGGTTAAGTTAGCTTGATGGGCGTGTTCTGATGTAATCGGTATGTTTAGAAAGTACCAATTAAATACAGTACCCGCCCCCCCTCTGTACTTCAATACACCTGCACCGGTGGGCGTTAAGTCAAAAAGTCAGTCTTGTAGGATCTGGTTTGTTTGCCATATCGAGGTCAACGTTCGAATCTCGATTGAATGTATTTGTGAATTTTACCAAAAGGTTTCTCCCTTTTACAAAAAGCTAATACTGGTACGTTTCTACTAAAATCTACCTTACTCATTCCCATTAGTGTATATATGAGGATAGTCCGGATTAAGACCCCTCTTACCCCCATCCAAAAAAGGCTTAACTCTTTTGAAATCGGAGTAGGGTAGTTGTCCTACGCGTCTTACTGAGTAACCAACAATTCGAGCTGTCCACAATGTTGAACTTCATTTAAGGATACAGGACGAGGCAGGGGAATTTTAAATAAATGCACTAACGTTTATTTACAGAGAGAATTTGAATGTAGAAAGCCCCTTACGGTCCACCTGTCCTTACCACATAGAGATTGGATATTCCACTTTACTAGAATTCTAAATAAAATCGCTTAGAGATCCTCTTACGTGAATATTTGTGCAGTCATTTCAGACGTTCTTTAAACGGTTGATATACGCTATATGGATAGTAAATATGGTTTATCTATCTATTTTAATAAAATGAAGCGTTGGTTTGTCTGTCTGTCCTGAGCGTTGTGCAATATTATACCGCTCGAAGCTTGAATTTTAAAATTGTGACTAGATCTTTTTTCAAATTTACTAAAAACTGTGTTGGAAGAAATAACATTAAGATTTTTTTTTTCTGTTTGTTTGAAGCAACTCCAGGTACTTCTGCTATTAGTTTATAAAATAAAGTTTTAACTTTCGTAAAATTGTCTCGTTTGAAGACTAATTCACTTCACTCAACTAAAAATGTAATAATAGGCCTACCTGAAATTGCATTTTGCATTGAAATAGCTACGAATAAAGGATCCCAACGTTGGGCTTAGGGACGCTTCTCACACCATTTCAAAAATGATAACTAGCTTAATAGCAATCTATAGAAATGGAATGAAATTCGAAATATTTTCTAGACTCTTTGAAATGAAAATTTGATCTCGGCGGGAAGCCCTTTACACGAGTGTAATTTATTATACCTCGGAGCATTCTTATTGTCTGGCTGGGTGTGAAATAAACGGGAGTCACCATGGTTCTAACAGGGACCACCCGGAAACCGCGGTTGTGCTAAACTAACCACGAGAAAAGATCTCAAACAAATGAAAATAGACTGCGCAGCTCACAGACAACATCAACAAACTCAGTTGGACGTCTTTGTCGAGAGGCTCCTTGTATTTCGTCTTCCTATTCTGAATTGTTGAATGGGTTGTCAGCACAGAATACAAAATGACGTATCGAAAACACCCCATTATTTGAACAAATAGTAATATTTCTTCACTATTATTGGTACAGATTTATCTATAAACAGTTATAACTCGATATCCCCACCCCATACATTTTCCTATTGCACAACAAGCTACTTTGTTCATGAGAAACCCCAAAATATAGGCCTACCATATAATATTAAAAATAAAATTTGGCTAACTATTGTAATAATTAACTTAAAAAAACTTAGTTGTTATTGCATGTTGTATTTTTGATCTCAATAATTAAAATATAATCATTGTTAAAACATGAGTATTATACAAGGCATTAGAATTTAGTAGGTACCGCAAGAGCCAGAAGTAGGGGTAAACATGGTAAATACGAACACCAACCTCAAAATGACGCTAATCATAATATCATAGCTCACGCCATCCCTCTCACCTAGTAATGCCAGAGAAAGGGAAAAGTAGACTATGATCAGAAATGCTATTTTTATTTAAAAATACAGTCGAAGACATTTTTCGTGAAAGACTCAAGAGTGTAACAGGAAGTAGGAACTTAATCATTTAATATTATTTGTAGTAAAATAATAATAATAATAATATTGCACGTCTGGGCTTCGTCATTTGTAGCCCAGTAGTGGAAATATTAGCGAGCACTAATGTATCGTTGCCCAGGGGTGGCCCCAAGGTACTAATCGTACATCTTTTCCGTGGAGGCTCTAATCCATATTCTGATGAGATAGGGATGAGAGTAATGACGGGATCACGATCAACTTAACGTTAACTTAACGTAACGTTCACTTAAAGTTAACTTAACTTATGTGTGATCATGATTTACGTAACTTAACGTAACAACTTGAACCAAACATCTCAGTTCTATAGTATGTGTTTTGATCTGTGATTTGTACTAATTGTATTAGTGTATAATATCTGCGAATGTTTACAGTTTTCAACCGATAATGCTTTTTTACAATCATGATTATGTTGGTTGATTTATATTTTAATGACAAGGATCTTTTTTGAAAGCAATACATTATACCATTTTATATAATCAAAGCTTTGTGGTTTTAACTTCTTTACAATATTTGAATTACGTTTGTTCTATAACGTTCTATAATGATACGATACTAGTGCTTATTTTAATTAAATGTCCGATCACTAGAACTAAAGCTAAAAAGTAGACCTTGGTCTTAAAACCAACAAATAAATTACTAGATAGACCTGTTGACGTCACTCGCATAGTGATTGGTTGACTAGATCACGTGATACCCTTCAAGAGTTCAAGTAACGTTCACTTAAAGTAAAAGACCTCCCAGGACATCTCTTACGTTAAGTTAACTGTAAGTCATTTAAACATACGAGGAGATCCTTTACGTTAAGTTAACTTAACCTAACTTAACGTAAAGGATCTCCTCATGTGTATAAAATGAATCAATCACAATGCAGTTCAATTAACATTGACTTGCAGTTAACTTAACGTAAGAGATGTCCTGGGAGGTATTTTACTTTAAGTGAACGTTACTTGAAGATTATCACGTGGTCTAGCCAGACAATCACTATGCGAGTGACGTCAACAGGTCTATCTAGTAATTTATTTGTTGGTTTTAAGACCAAGGTCTACTTTTTAGCTTTAGTTCTAGTGATCGGACATTTAATTAAAATAAGCACTAGTATCGTATCATTATAGAACGTTATAGAACAAACGTAATTCAAATATTGTAAAGAAGTTAAAACCACAAAGCTTTGATTATATAAAATGGTATAATGTATTGCTTTCAAAAAAGATCCTTGT
This sequence comes from Timema bartmani, assembly GCA_902151455.1. Lineage (NCBI taxonomy): Eukaryota > Metazoa > Arthropoda > Insecta > Phasmatodea > Timematidae > Timema > Timema bartmani. Next base: position 368,473 of record CABFWB010000051.1, read on the forward strand.
CATTAAAATATAAATCAACCAACATAATCATGATTGTAAAAAAGCATTATCGGTTGAAAACTGTAAACATTCGCAGATATTATACACTAATACAATTAGTACAAATCACAGATCAAAACACATACTATAGAACTGAGATGTTTGGTTCAAGTTGTTACGTTAAGTTACGTAAATCGTGATCACACATAAGTTAAGTTAACTTTAAGTGAACGTTACGTTAAGTTAACGTTAAGTTGATCGTGATCCCGTCATTACTCTCATCCCTATCTCATCAGAATATGGATTAGAGCCTCCACGGAAAAGATGTACGATTAGTACCTTGGGGCCACCCCTGGGCAACGATACATTAGTGCTAGCTAATATTTCCACTACTGGGCTACAAATGACGAAGCCCAGACGTGCAATATTATTATTATTATTATTTTACTACAAATAATATTAAATGATTAAGTTCCTACTTCCTGTTACACTCTTGAGTCTTTCACGAAAAATGTCTTCGACTGTATTTTTAAATAAAAATAGCATTTCTGATCATAGTCTACTTTTCCCTTTCTCTGGCATTACTAGGTGAGAGGGATGGCGTGAGCTATGATATTATGATTAGCGTCATTTTGAGGTTGGTGTTCGTATTTACCATGTTTACCCCTACTTCTGGCTCTTGCGGTACCCACTAAATTCTAATGCCTTGTATAATACTCATGTTTTAACAATGATTATATTTTAATTATTGAGATCAAAAATACAACATGCAATAACAACTAAGTTTTTTAAGTTAATTATTACAATAGTTAGCCAAATTTTATTTTTAATATTATATGGTAGGCCTATATTTTGGGGTTTCTCATGAACAAAGTAGCTTGTTGTGCAATAGGAAAATGTATGGGGTGGGGATATCGAGTTATAACTGTTTATAGATAAATCTGTACCAATAATAGTGAAGAAATATTACTATTTGTTCAAATAATGGGGTGTTTTCGATACGTCATTTTGTATTCTGTGCTGACAACCCATTCAACAATTCAGAATAGGAAGACGAAATACAAGGAGCCTCTCGACAAAGACGTCCAACTGAGTTTGTTGATGTTGTCTGTGAGCTGCGCAGTCTATTTTCATTTGTTTGAGATCTTTTATCGTGGTTAGTTTAGCACAACCGCGGTTTCCGGGTGGTCCCTGTTAGAACCATGGTGGCTCCCGTTTATTTCACACCCAGCCAGACAATGAGAATGCTCCGAGGTATAATAAATTACATCCATGTAAAGGGCTTCCCGTCGAGATCAAATTTTCATTTCAAAGAGTCTAGAAAATATTTCGAATTTCATTCCATTTCTATAGATTGCTATTAAGCTAGTTATAATTTTTGAAATGGTGTGAGAAGCGTCCCTAAGCCCAACGTTGGGATCTTTTATTCGAAGTTATTTCAATGCAAAATGCAATTTCAGGTAGTAGGCCTATTATTAAATTTTTAGTTGAGTGAAGTGAATTAGTCTGCAAACGAGACAATTTTACGTAAGTTAAAACTTTTTTTTTTATAGACTAATAGCAGAAGTACCTGGAGTTGCTTCAAACAAACAGAAAAAAAAATGCTTAATTTTATTTCTTCCAACACAGTTTTTAGTAAATTTGAAAAAAGATCTAGTCACAATTTTAAAATTAAAGCTTCGAGCGGTATATATTGCACAACGCTCAGGACAGACAGACAAACCAACGCTTCATTTTATTAAAATAGATAGATAAACCATATTTACTATCCATATAGCGTATATCAACCGTTTAAAGAACGTCTGAAATGACTGCACAAATATTCACGTAAGAGGATCTCTAAGCGATTTTATTTAGAATTCTAGTAAAGTGGAATATCCAATCTCTATGTGGTAAGGACAGGTGGACCGTAAGGGGCTTTCTACATTCAAATTATCTCTGTAAATAAACGTTAGTGCATTTATTTAAAATTCCCCTGCCTCGTCCTGTATCCTTAAATGAAGTTCAACATTGTGGACAGCTCGAATTGTTGGTTACTCAGTAAGACGCGTAGGACAACTACCCTACTCCGATTTCAAAAGAGTTAAGCCTTTTTTGGATGGGGGTAAGAGGGGTCTTAATCCGGACTATCCTCATATATACACTAATGGGAATGAGTAAGGTAGATTTTAGTAGAAACGTACCAGTATTAGCTTTTTGTAAAAGGGAGAAACCTTTTGGTAAAATTCACAAATACATTCAANCATACTTTCTCTACCTGTAAGATAGAGAGAAAGTAAAAAGAAAGGATTAGTTTTTTATAATAATAATAATAATAATAATAATAATAATAATAATAATAATAATAATATTGGTTTTTCAGATATCTTTTTACAAACTCCACAGCTCCGTTTTATATAGTTCTTTAATTTATGTTTTTAAAAGTATATTAATTCGTTGGATTATATAAACGTGTCTTTTTAAAAAAATATATAAAAGACTTGTGTAAACCATAGTTATAAAGATTTCAACCGAACAGTATAAAGATAAATTTAATTTTGCTAAATTGGTAGAACTCAGATGCTTTTGTATCTCGATGACAGTCAATTTTTTTGTATTTACAATTTCAAACAAATAAAAAAGTCAAAATTAAACTTAGTTTTCAATAACGAATACATGTTTAATTAAATAATATCAGTCCATGTTTTCATTTTAATATGTTTGCACAACATGTAAAACACTTTATTTCGACAATTAACAACAAAAGATACGAAAAGAATAATTCTCTGAGAGTTTTGAAACTGAAGGAGGATGTAGAAATTAATTCAAGTACAATTATAATAACTCACCACTCATTTACAAATAAAACAAAGAACGAAAATGTTAAACGTAAGTTTTATTAGATTATTAAGTTTAGATAACACTAGTTTGGTCTTCTTTTAAGATCCTTATAAATGACTAAAACCTGCTGGGCTGGATTATATTTGCAATAATTTAAGTAATGAAACTATACATAGGTTTGAAGTGTTACTAGCAAATGTTTTAATAGATCTGGCATAATTGCCGTGGTCGCGAAATACTAACTTAGTCACAAATGTCTACAATACTGTGATAAGTCCATGTGATATGGAAGTGTCAGTTTAGGGGGTACATAAAATTTGAATAGGCTAATATTTATGTGTTGAGACAGTAGGCCTACTTTTAAAAATCTAGATTGCTCTTTTTTTTACCCCCCACAAGATACTCCCTAGCAAACAAATTGGTTTCAAGCCAATAAGTTGTTAGGTAGTTGCTTAAACAGAGGTGATCAGCTTCTTACCTAGGAACCAGGCTACCTACAGCTATCCACATTAAAAATTGTAAGTTACATAGGGCCTAACCAATAAGTTCAACTCAATAAATTAACACACTAGGCTACACAATATTTCTTAGGCTGCAGAATGAGTAATACAACATTAGGCTAGCTTTTTTCCTTTCACTACTAAATGCATAGCATTTTTTAGTCATGTTTTTTTACTAGGAACTAGGTATACATAAATAAAGCATTGTAACAAGCATATATCTTAGTTTTCATACAAATTGATATTTGGAACACCTTTTAGAAAATATATCGTAACTTAAACATATTTTTTGTGTTAAACATTGATAACATTTTACTATATTATTGGTGTTATTTTACAAATATTGATAACATCTAAGTTATCAACGTTGACATCTGCAGATCACATAACAACATGAATATGGGAAAGTATATCTAACTTAGTAACTTTTTTCTAGCTGTCAATTATGTTCATTCGTAAGAAAATTAGGGTAAACTTAGCTTAAACTTACTTACGACCAATGCTATAATTCATTGAGACATTTACACAGGTTGACAACATTTTTTTTTTTTTTTAAATGCTATAATTTATGTTTGAATCTTTCAATATGTTTTTCTTTCATCTATATTTACTCATTTTTATCTCATGCTTCAGTTTCATAAGGGAGTTTTAGCATTATTATTTCAAAATTTTCTAGAATAATTAACCTAATTCCCTTAAAATCCACTGCTTGTCTATGTATACAAAATACGTAATTATTTCATATCTCGAAGCCTCAATGTGCCCTGAAGTATTCATTCACTTCTAATAGGATACACAACCCGCTCTAGTGGCCGAATAGTTTAAGGTGTCACTCTTGTGTTAGACTGTCTTGTTGTTGGTGGGTAGATGATCGGGGCTACGAATCTTGGTCGGGTCTACTGAGGGTGGCTAAATGGTTTCTCCCTATCCTTCCTCACAAATGCGGGTATATTACCACCAAAACGCTTCCTTCCTTATCCTTACTCCATTGGAGTAATTACTATACGTATAAGCTGAACCTGGTAGTAAAATGTGGCAAATCATCCAGGGCTAATAGTCAGCGCTGTGGAGTTATTTCACTAAGTCTTCGACTCAGACTCCTTCAGAAATGACTAATGCAGCCTACTATATATTAATTAGTAATAGCCTAACAAATTTACTGTAGTAAAATGCTCCAATACACATTACTTCATGGGAAGCTTCTTTGACATTGTAAATTTATATTTGAATAAATTTGTCAGTCAAAATTACAAATATTAGTCCTAAAAAATAAAAAGTATAAAATTAAAATTATATATTTATCAAATATAGGCTATTGTTATAATATTTTAAGCTTTATTTTTAAGCCAGAGTCTTGAGTCGGTACATTTTTAACGACTTCTCTTCCACCCATAACTTCTTCCGACTCCATGACTTTGACTCCACAGCCCTGCTAATTGTATTAAAACAACAACAGTATTTTCTTGATTAACTTTTGTAATCCGTAGATAGTAGGTTAACTTACTTTATAAATGATTTATAATTATCTATTATGAAATCCTATATCACTTTTGTCCACTTTTTTGTTTATTTTCAGGAAGTATTTTGCTGGAATGGCTGATCTTTTTAATAGGATTTGTCACCATTTTACTCATGATAGGATTTGCCTGGGACATGTTGGTTGCAGGGGATGCACCCAAAGTAAAAAAAGTTGTCATCAATGTATCAAAGCTTATCCACAGAACCGATACAAAATTCCTTAGTGTAGCTTTGGATTCATCTCTTATACGAAGGGGATGGATACAGGATCACTCACGGTACAGTTTTGAACTTAAATCGACCATTCACATAATGATCCACTTCCTAATTTATGTTCTTTTTTAAAGTTTATTTTTTATTCATAAGTCACACATTAAAGAAATGTCGCTATAGGCTAACATCAACTTACACAGCGGATAACCAGGATGGGTAGTAAGATGTAGGCTACAACACCTTAGCTCAGTCGGAAGCGCATCTGTCTACTGAGCTAAGGATCTCAGGTTTTATTCCTGGCATAGCCAAAAAATTTATCAAGGGTGAAATGTAGGTTTCTTCTTTCACAATGATGAACTATCGGCTTAGGGCTGGGTGTTATGTCTCTTCTAGATTTAAGTTTATTTTATAAGTCTTGTGCTGATATAATCAGTTGGTTCAGAAAGAGAACATGTCAAATAAATGAAAAAAATGAAAAGATAAGATGCAGAATATACATAACTTGTCTTGGCTATTTACATAATTACACTAATGGAGTAGGAAAGAGGAAGGTAAAATTTAAAGAAACTTTACCCATATTTTCATGGGGGGAGAGTAAAACAACCATTTAGGAAAAACATATTCATTTCGATTGGTCGGGATTTGAATTCTGACCTCCAAGTCACAGGCAGACCAGACTAGTCAAGCTTGATGTGTATGCACATCCAATCTGGGTTATTTTATATTCACTTTGAGGGATAAATTTGTTTCCTTGATTATTACGACATCAGTTGAAATAATTTTTTTCCTAAATACCTGCTTCAGTGGTCAAATGATCTTAGTTGTCACTCTTGTGTTAGACTGGCATGCTTAAAATGGGGACATAGGGGTTCGAATCCCAGTCAAGCTTACTGAGGTTGATTTTTATTAAATGGTTTCCCCTCTCTTTCCACGCAAATACCAGTAGATTACCTCTAAAATTCTTCCTGCTTCATCCCCACCCCATTAGAGTAGTTATCATATAACCTGAACAAGTAGTAAAGCACGGCAAAAAAAAAATAATCCTAAACCCCTTAGTAACCATAGTCTTAAACATATTAATTGTCAAAAAAATAAATATAAACTTTAATCATTTAGTTTTTTTTAGTTTAGTTTTGTTCATTGTTTATTTCTACTTCACCACTAAATAACTTTTTCTGTTAAGTTATTTTTAATTTTACTATATAAGTTTATATTATAAATATCAAAGTCTCAACGTAAATGGTTTTATGTGTTAAGGTCAAAGAAATTGTTGCTGCTTGCATCACATTTATCACCTGGCTATCTTCGTGTCGGGGGAACTGCAGCAGATTGTCTCATATTCAACCTGATGTCAGATGGTAGAGTTGAACAGGACTACACTAATCTAGGACAGAGCTATATTCGTGTGGATGGCGGTGAATGTGCCTACGAAGGAAAATCTTGTCTACAGAATCGCTGCGAAGATTTCACAATGTCTGGTATGATAACTATATCCAATGACAGGGATGGGGGGGGTCTGTATGCTAGTCGCTAAGTCTTCAACACCAACTCTGACTTCTCTACTTTTGTATTATTCGAGTCTGATTCCTTTATAAATGGCTAAAGTATATTAATAACAAATTTACTGCAGTAAAATGCTCAAATACAGATTACTTCATGGGAAGCTTCCTTGACCTTGGAAATGTATATTTGAAAAATATGTCTTTCAAAATTACAAATATTGGTCCTAAGAAATCAAAACGATACAAAATTAAAATTATATAGTTACCATCAATTGCTATAATAGTACAAGCTTCTATTTTGAAATTGGAGTCGGTACATTTTTACCAACTCCATCCAGAATTACTTCCGACTCCACAACCCTGCCTCAAGGTTGTGTAGAGTTATTTATTTGAATATCATAAACAAACAAATCATTAATATGCAAGAATATTAAGTTATAAGGCTTCCTACATTTAATTCTATATATGGGTTAAATAGCAATTAAGTTATGCATTGCTTCGAGATAATAGAAAATAATACTTAGATTTTTGTCTCATTTTAGTAGTGCCGGTGCAGTTTATATAGCTATAGTAAGATTCAAACTTCACATAGATTTGCTTCAAACTCAATATAAATATTTTCAAAATAAAATGTCCAATAAATTTCAATTAATTAATTGAGGTCTCAAAATTAAAATTTTGAATTTACACAACCAAAGTTAATTCATTAAGTACACTTCTTTATCACCAGGGGCTGGACATTTTAAAGCGTTTGGATTTTTTTTTTTCACTGAAGAGGGGTAAGTTGGGGTTCTAATTCCGGCTGAGTGGTTTACCACTCTTCCTGTCCTCTTCATGCTATTAAGAGTACATTTACTCTCAACTACCCTATGCATTTATAAGCTATCTCTTAGACTAATTTACTTATTACTAATTTACAACTTTACTATTCAATGTCTCACTAAAATAATAGATATATTTTTACACAAACAACTTTTATGTTTAATTTATCTAGTCTTTATTTGCATCACAATACTTAAACACAAATCTATTTTTGCTCTAATACTACTACACACACACACACATCAAATTTGAACTCTAACCATATTCTAATTAGTTTGAAACAAATCATAGTCTAGATGCATTATTACTACCACTACTACTACTAC
>CABFWB010000051.1:376263-387950 GCA_902151455.1 Timema bartmani
AATAATAATAATAATAATAATAATAATAATAATAATAATAATAATAACAACAACAGTTAGACAGAGATAACTGTGACGTCAGCTCTCAATCAAGCCATACTGACTGAGCGGTCACCATCTGTTGGCTGAAAATAGTGCCAACTTCTACAGATAGAGGGTTTCATGTGGTCAGAACATTGAACCCTTCAGCTACTAAGCTCAGTTTTCTAGACCAGAGATGCTACTTTTTCATTCCTGTAGTTCCTCACACGTGATTAAAACTCACCTTAAATTGGCCAATAATATACTTGTAGGCCTATATGAAAAATTAAAGATTTATGTTAACATTATAAAAAATTTGCTGTCCTTTGACCGAATTTAAAAACACAAATTTGTGAATTTAGACAAGTTAAGGTCTTTTGTGTGGAAAAACTAATAAAAATAAAAGCTTGTTTATGGTTTACTTTTGTGGCTAGACATTATTTCTCTTTTCTCAAAGCAAGTCTTTATTTTACACATGTTTTAAAATAATAAAAACAACATATAAAGTTTGATTCTAAATTAATACAAATTAATACAAATTTAGTAGGGAATTTAGTGCGAAGCTCCAAAACTTTGACTTGGCTTCGAAACAAATATATCAGCTTCAATTTTGCTTAGATTCATTTTTAAAAATTACAAAGCTTTGCCAATAAAATATTGGTAGCTAGAATACTCAGTGTATGTGGAATTATTGCCATTCTGAGCTGTTTAATGCACTGCAAATTAATATTTTTTATAAAAAACCTGTTGTGATAATAACTTAATTTATTATATTAGAATGAAATAAATTATTACAAACAATTTGTGAAATAAAACATTTTCTAAATGATTTCAGTGTATAAAGATATATAAATAACTACAGTATATTTATTCAAGCATAAAACAATTAGCATAGAAAAAAATATTTGAACCTCAATTCGGCTTCGAGACAATTTCATGTATTTGATTCGAGTTTGCTTCGAATTGAAAAAGTGCACTTCACAAACCCCTATGAAATAGTTTTGTTTAGATGTTATAATGAGAGTAGTACATTAATTTTTCACACCTGATGTCTAACAACCTTTGTTGGTTTTCAGTGTCAGATTGGGATTTGATAAATGAATTAGCGATAAATACTGGCCTTGATCTTCTGTTTGACTTGAATGTTTTGCTCAGAGATGGTAACATGTGGAACTCGACTAATGCAAAGGATTTGGTTGACTATTCTCATGAACTTAACTACAGTGTGATCTGGCAACTTGGGAATGGTAAGTTAAAAGTAATTATTACATGAAATAGTTGTTACAAATAGTTGTTGTTTTTTGCAAAAATGTTGATTCGTTTAGAATTTTTCCACATTAGGCATAGTCAAATTTGAATAATAAGATAACTTCACTTGTTATGAAAACCTTACCCACTTTGATGGTTACATATGACCCAAGGCAGTGGTATTCAATCCGGTGTATGCAAATACATCTTAGGGTGTGTGTAAAATTCAAAATAAATATTTATAGGTTATATAACTTAAAAGGGCATAGAAAGCTAATTTTTCTAGGGGGGTGCTTCTCAAGGGCGCAGTAAGAGGGATGCCGGTAGAGTCCGAAACTTCCCTGGAATTTTATAGACTAGCCTTTCATGTATACGTATCAAAGCTTATATTGGTTAAAGCAAGAAAGCCATGGCCAAAGGTATTGTAAAACTTTATAGCGAAGCTCCCCCCCAGCTTCCCCTAGAATAATTAGATTTCTATGCCCTTGGTTTCCATTATAGAAAATTTACAACACCTTTAGCAAATAAAACTTTTTATAAATGTTTGTATGGACCGCTCTGGTGGAGGTTCATCAAATTACAGGAGGGTATAGACACCCCCTCCCTGACACTACCTTTCTATGCCCTTGATAGCTTGCATTATATATCAACAAAGGTTTTTAAAAAAGTAAAAAAATTGAGCACTCAGGATTTTTAATTTTTTTTATGAAAATTCCGAGTCTATTCAATTAGATATTATTTCATATCAAATGGAGTCCTTCAATATTGCCCTTTATTTTATTTAAAAAAAAATTGTTGCATTCTTTATTTAATTTATTTGAGCTTAATGTGATAATTTTTTCCACAAAAAAAATTCGTTCTAAAAATGTATGTTTGTACTTATGGTTTATGCATGGATCTATTACAAAAATTAAACTTAAAATATTTCTTAAATAAATATTGCTCTATATAACTTTAACTTGAAAATAACTTAATGTTTTCATTCAAACTTGATTTGAGCTTGACACAAAATGAGAAATGACTTCTCGCATAGCATTATCATGATTAAAATAGGTGACTATTATATTGTGATTAAGTGTAAGAAATGGCGAGAATTAAAATTATTTCAATAAATATATATTTTAACTATCATAATTAATATACACTAGAGTCACAATTAGGCCCCCTATGTGGCCTAAAGTGGCGGCATTCAAGACGGGATAGTGAAAAAGACAAATAATACAGAATCTGAGTGTAAATAATTTTCAGCTTCTCTTTCCAACCAAATCAAAACAGTGTTGCTATCTACAATGACCAAGCCTATGCGACTGCTATAGTACTGTATTACACACCAACCGCACGCATAGCAGTAAAGCCTTGCTTTCTCCAATATAATAGCTTTAAGGCGTTTGCAATCCATTTTTTTTATTAATTACTTGTGGATGTGTACTGGTTCGTTTGTTTTAAAACACACTTGTTAATGCCGAGAACCGGGCCACGTAAAACGGAGGGCTGGATAGTCGTGACTTTAGTTTACTTTTAATAATACCTCAGATACAAATTTTTTCCTTACTTACTAACCAAGAACCGTTGTCTTTGTGCAGAACCTAATGCATTTCCACACGCGTTCAACACATCTATAAGTGGCGCACAGTTGGCGGATGACTTTGCAGCACTTCGATCGGTGATAGAGTCCCATTCTGCCTCTAAGGAGCCTATGGTAGTTGGCCCAGATGTTACAGCTCCCCGGGGCCTTGTCACAACTCCACTCACATTCCTTCAAGAATTTTTGGAGGCGCAGAGTGACAGCATTAATGCAGTCACTTGGCATCAGTAAGTGAGCTACTAACTACTCAACTTTACATATGCATTGTAACTGAAATACTTGTAAATTAACCTGCTTCAGTAGCCAAATGGTCTAAGGCAGTGGTCTCAAACCCCACCACCCGCATAAATGAATACAAAATAAAAATTAAACTACCCTGTTTTCAAGTATATTGTAATATAGTAAATATAATTTAAACATAATAATGCTTTGCAAAGTCATCCTCTTTATAAGTAGCAAGTTTATTCATGAAGAGTGCAACAGTATTAAGCATTCCTATTGTTACATCAAAAGGACTAAGAAAAAGGCGCATATGTCTCTCCCTGACATACTGTGTACAAATCCAAGAGGATTTCAACAGGCGGTTTGAATGTTTCAAAGACATGGAAACTATTTTAAATACATTCAAGTCGCCATTGTCCTATAATGCTTACAACACCCATGAATCAAGTAATATTGCTTGAAACGAATAGGTTAAGTGACATTCTCTTAGACTCACCTTTAAAAAGTAGCACGTTCAAAGCACATCATTCCAAATATCGACACGATTGTGACAGAAAAGCGGGTCACATTTCTGGTAATAAAATATAAAATTTTCTTCACAGTGTCTAGCTGGTAAACTTTTTATTCTTTTAAAGTGTAACGGATAAACCATTTGTTTTTACTATTTACCTATAGTTAGAAATAATATCCAACTCTTGTGCAAAGCCATTGGTGTAGTTTTGTAAAGTTGATATTTTTTTCAAAATAAATTCATGCAACCCCCTAATTTTCTTTGAAACTTGAAAGTGGCCCTGCCAAGGGTCTGAGTTTGAGGCCACTGGTCTAAGGTCTCATTATCATTGTTATAAACTGGCCTGCTGATGACGGGGAGATCGGCGTTCGAATCCCAGTCAGGTCTACTGAGGGTTATTTTTTTCTAAAAGGTTTCCCACTGTCCTTCCACGCATATACAGGCAAATTACCTCTACATTTTCTTATCACTTTCACAGTTAAACACGATTTTAAATTTTTGGAAATATTCTTTTTTCAAATTGAGAGCTAGACAAAAAAAACAACACAAAATAACATTGACAAAAAGAAATATCAGCTAAATTTTTGACAAAGTTGGAAAGTAACAGAAACCTACAGTGTCAACCTGTCATCTGGAACTAATGCAAGTTTCACTATTTCTTCAACTTTTTCAAAAATATAACTCCAATTCTTTTTGTCAATCTTATTTTGTGTTTATTTGTATTTCTTGATATTAAAAATGAATATTTTGGGTAGTTGTGGAAATAATCAAAAGATGGAAGTATGAAGAGTGAGTGTATTAATAAATTACTTGAGAGAAGCTCATTTGTTTAGTATCATCATCATCAACATCGTCATGTTTCCAGCCTGTGGTAGGGTCAGTTTAGTAAAATGCCTCCATCGTCTTCTATCCTTCCACCATTCTTTCTGCCTTAATTGCTTCCATTCTTCTCCTCTCTCTAGTACGCTTTTGGTTATATACTCCTCCCATCTCTTTCTTGTTCTTCCTTGTGGTATTTTTCCTATATACTTCATCTCCATCATTCTCTTTGGTATTCTTTTCTTTTCCATCCTTATTACATGCCCCTACCAACACAGACTTGCTTCCTCTACTATCTCATGTACTCCCTGTACACCCACTCTTTCCTGGATAACTTCATTCCTAATCCTGTTTCTGCTCATGACATGCTCCTCACAAACTTCATCCCCATGGCCCCCACTTTTCTAATCTCTCTTACATTAAATGCCCATGTTTCTGGTGCATATGTAACGACAATAGGTACAAAGTACACCATATACAACACTTCATTACACTTCAAGGGGACTTCCCTTCTCCATAGCAGGTCTCTTACACAACTATAGAATAACAATTCTTGCTGTCCCCTTCTCATTAGATCGTCTCTACTCCCACCCTTCGCATCACTCACGCTTCCAAAATATTTTACAGTATCTACTCTTCTCAGATCTATTCCATCCAACTTTATAGCTTTACTAGGGCTAATATAAAGACCTAACCTAAATATACTCTCAGGTTGGCTTCCTCTTGTATCTCTTACAATACAATATTTTACAATATTTCACAATATTTCTACAATGTTTTCAGATATTTCTAAGTTCTTTGGCAACCATTTGTTTTTATAAAATACTTGTAATTTAGTTAAGCCCTTAGGCTAATCGATAAAATCCAAACATTCGATGTAATATTATGTTTGTAGAAATATTTATTCCTGTAAACCTTAGGATGGTACCCTAACATCCTTAAATCCTCGAATCCTTAAGGATATTCAAATATTTGAGAAAATTTTTGATTCGAGACTCAAATCCTTAAAGACTTTTGTATTATAGCTCTAATACTACTTATTGGTGGTTCCAAACCAATTGTAATTGTAGGATGAACTTAACAACCAGGCCCCATACCAGTAATTTAACACTTGACTGAATGTATGAATGTTATAATGAATAGATTATAAGAAATAAGGTAAACATTTAGTTACTATTTGTATTCTATGTTATTATTTTATATTTATATTTCCTCTTTTGTGACTCATAATTTTTTCTAAGATTTGGAATCTGATTCAAGATTCTAAGATATATTGGAAATTCGTATTTGTAAAATAGTTTATTCGACTTAATTCTGATTTTTAAACTTTTTTTTAGATTTTTTCTGAGCACAACATATAAAAAAAATGGGAGTAATTTAAAATATACATTAATTTGTATCCCAATTTTAACCTTTCATTTTGGCCATTTATTTTTTTAGCTTCATACTGTGTTCTTCTTTTTGAGTGTCAAACATAATTATTCCACTATACATAGATTAAAATGAGATTACGTAAAAAAATTAACTTTTCCTATATGATAACAAAAGTTGTCCTGCTCAATCAAACTTTTCATTTTCATGCTTCAGATACTACCTGAATGGGCGTATAGCGACCCTGAAAGACTTTATTGAACCATCTATATTCAATAAGCTCTACAAACAAATTTTGGAGGTGCAACAGGTGATGACGAAAACAAATACCAGTCTGCCCCTATGGCTGTGTAAGTAGTCTCTCACTATTTTATTTTTTATAATATATATTTGAAAGAAGGTATGAGAAAAGTTGATTTAAACATTTAAAAGGAAACAAACACAAATGGCTTTTATAATGAAAATATCACCGTTCACACTTTACATTGCTGCCACTGGACAAAGAGATAATGGCTACCTCTTGAAGAAAATTGACCTTTATTGACCAATCCCTCAATGTAGGTTTCATTCTATCGAAACTCATCAGGGAGGTTTGTAAAACGTGCAACGCAACTTCCTAAAATAGGAAACCAAAAGCAAAAAGAGGTTTTCCTTAAAGATATGTATTTTATTTTTAATGACACATTTATTCAAGTATTACGTACATTATCTCCCGACAAATTCTCGACAAACGCAATATGTAGTTTAAATTTTGATATAGATGAGTTGAATCCACCATTTAACACAAAACATCTTTTCTTATCATTGTTTACCAATTTTTTTTTCTCCCCTTTGTATATTTTGGTTTCCTCTTTTAGGAAATTGCATTGTGTATTTCACTCTCCCTCCTGATGAGTTCCAATAGAATGAAACCAAGGCCGGGAAATTGGGATGTAACGATTGATTTTCTTCAAGAGGTAGCCCTTAACTTTTTTGTCCAGAGGCAGCAATGTAAAGTGTGAATCCCGTATTTCTTTTCATTGCAAAAGCCGTATGTTTTCATCTACCTTCTTCCAAATATAAACTTTTATGAACCTGAATCATTATTTATCTTCAAATATCAGAAAAAATTATGAATAAAAGAGGGGAATATAACAGAATGATAGAAAATAGAAATAATAATTAAATGTTAAAATTTTTTGCTAAATATAGGCCTATATTATTACATTCATACATCCAGTTAAGGTGTTAAATTAATTATGTGGGCATGTGCCCTGTTGTGACTTCTTGTGTAGCTGTAGCCTAGATTTTGTCGTCAACCTAGGTGTTCTTGGGGTAAAGTGCTCGCCTCAGGACCCAATGTTCATGGGTTCTTACCCAGCCGGGGTCGCCAGATTTTTCTTGAACTATTAAAAATCGCAACACAACCTCCTTCTAAGGGGAAATAAAGCCGTTGGTCACATGTTGATTGTAGCATGTAAAATAACCCTGGAAGGTATGTGAAAATACCTTTCTCGGCAAAATTGGTAGGTACTTTCGCTCTCGCTCATAGAAATTATCATGTGCTGCTATAATAAGTTGGTTTATAAAGTGCATGTTAAATAACTCAAATAAAAATAAATTAAATAAAAGTAACTTCTCTAGTAGTGTAAGTTCTGATGTATTGGTGATATAACGCTCCATTAGACTCCATCCAACTTCAACATTTGTCTGTGTCCTACGTGTCACTATCGATCTGTATCCATCCAGACAAAACACAGAGAGTATTCATACTTATGATTAGGACTTTATTAATCTAGGTTTTAATTTAGCTTCATTCATTTACAGGAATTTGTATTCGTGGTCAATTTAGAATTTTCTAATGCAATTTTATATAAACTCTTAAGTTATGTAAATATTATCTTTTGTTGGACACCTTAACTAAATCAGTAGCAAGTCTGGATTCGATTCCCGGGATGGCCGAAAAATGTATAATTGGTGAAATTGGGGAATCTCGTTTCACATGTATGCATTAAAGGACAGGAGTCTGGGTGTTGTGTCTTTTCTAGAATTAAGTTAGTTTGTAAGTCATGTCCTAGTATTCTCAGTCGGTTCAGAATGTTCAAATTAAATATGTCAAATAATAATAAAAATGTGTTGTTACTTTTATTTTCTAGAATCGCGTCTTACTACCCTTTGGGGCTATACACATATGTGCTAATTACACTAATGGGCTAGGGATGTGGAAGGATGAATATAGGGAAAGTGTACTTGCATTAGCATGAAGGGAGAGTGGAAAACAATTTAGGAAAAATACCCTCGACACACCCGAATGGGATTCAAACCCCGATCTCCCTGTCATCGACACTCTAGTTTCTTGCGAAAGTGATCGCTTAGACCACGCTGCTATTGAATCAGGTACTTTTATTAGTATTATATTTTTTAAATATAATCTCTTAGGAAAACCTCTTTTCACTTTTTCAGGTATGCTTTATTGGAAGAAGGTACAAGAAAGATAAAAACACACACAAGGGAACAAACACAAAATAGTTTTTGACATCATTTTTTGGTTTTGTCTTAGCGGAAACAAGCTCTGCATATGGCAGTGGGGCCCCAGGTCTCTCCGACAGGTTTGTCGCCGGGTTTTTGTGGCTGGACAAACTAGGGATGGCGGCTCGTCTGGGTCTAAAGGTCGTCATCAGGCAGTCTTTATATGGCGGATATTACTCCTTGTTGGATCTCGACACATTGGACCCAAACCCCGTAAGGATTATTTCTATTCAGGTTTCTAAACATGAATATTATTTGAAGGAAGGAAATGCCTAGTGTTCTAAGCCCCATTTTTTGGGAAATGTGTTTTTTGATGGACTCATGTCCATAGTGGAGTTGGTCAAATCCACTATTCTACAGATTCAAATTTTCACTTTATCTTCAAATCTCAAATTTGAATCTTGGAAAAAAAAATTAAAGAGGAAATATAAATATAAAAGAATAATAGAAAATACAAATAGTAACTAAATTGTAACATTCTTTCTTATAATCCATTCACTATAACATTCATACATTCAATTAAGTGTTAAATTATTGGTCTGGGGTCTGGTTGTTAATTTAAACCTATAATAATCTATAATTGCTTCTGAACCAATAAGTAGTATTAGAGCTTTAAAACAAATTTCACTTGAAAATTGAAAACAAAAAATTTTTTTTAGCATTTTAATTTCGAATTCGAAATTTTTTCAAATTTTTTAATATCCTCAAGGATTTAAGCGATTTGAAGGATTTGAGGGTCCATCCCTACACCATAGCTTATGTTTGCTCCAAGTGCCAGTAAACTTTGATAGTAGTTCATATTTGTGACAGCAGAAAGTGCTAGTTGTATATACCATTGCCTTTGTCTGCCAGCTGCTGTTTCAAATACCTTAAGGTATGTAGAACAGTGGTAACTCATAACAACTTATAATTTAGGGTAAGTTTATATGGCACTTAGAATGTTCTTTAGCTACTATATTTTATTATTTAATCATGGGCCAATAATTTATTATTATTTTGAGCTTTAATTTTGTTATATAGTATAGTCAACAATAGGTTTTTTTTTCCAGACACAAGTAATTTATATAACTTTTAATCAAAAAAATTTTTTTTTCCTTTCCTGTAAAATTTTATTTTTGTGGACCTATAATGTTTGACATTTCCATTTTTCTTATACCATGACAACCTATTGGCACCCGTACTGGTGGTTTTACAATTTGAGGTGTTAACTAGCATTGCACTTAACAGCCTTGATAGGAAGGTCATGGCTCAAATCCCAGCTAGGTACACTGAAGATGCTTTTTTTAAAATTGAAATTTCTTTGTGGTTTTCCCATCCTATTCCCATGCTAATGTGAGTGCATTTCCTTTAAGCCACCCTTTTCATCCTTACCTCTTGGAATAACCCTTATGTTGAAGATACCACAAAAATATATTGTGTCGCATTGTCTGACGAAAGACAAATTTAATTAAAATTAGACAAATATTAACTTTTTTAGTAAGCTTATACATACTATTTTCGTTGGTCTGATGGTCTAAGATGTCTCTCTTGCAATATACTGGCGTGTCAATGACGTGTAGATCAAGGCTCAAATTCCGAATGGGTGTACTGAGGGAGTTTTCTCTTAGATGGTTTTCCACTCTCCCTCCACTCAAATGTGATAAGTGGCTACACTGACTCTAAATTTAGCCTTTTACATCAGTTATTAATGTATATGTGCCGGGCTAAAATTATTTAACCTGTCACTGTTAAGTTTAAACAAATGGTATAATCCCAACACTATCTAATTCTGTCTTGTTACCGTCCCCTTTTCCCCCACTTGCTGGTAAAATCTGCTTTACAATTTTGATTTTGTTTATATTTTGTTAATTATATTTTACATTTCAGGACTGGTGGGTGAGCGTTGTGTATCGTAGCTTTGTTGGGACAGGTGTACTTGACACCCCTGTCCTGTCAAACTCGATACGTGTATACTGCCACTGTGCCCCTCCTCACTGGCCGGGAGCAGTCACTCTGTTTGCCATCAACATTGACGCTGACTCTAGTGCGTTCCTTGACGTAGGAGCACTTGGACTCAAGGACTCCTCTGTCCGTGTGTTTTCTTATGTTTTAACCGCTGAGGGCAACGATCTTCGTTCTAAGTGAGTTTTCTAGGTAATGGGTTATAGTTTAGGACAGTTTGGAAGGGGTGAACAAGCTAGTGACCAAAAGGCCAATATTCAATAGGGGTTTGTGTCAAACTTACACTTCACTTTGAATATTTGTCAGCTTTGATTACAATTCAAAATTAAACTTTCAGTGTTTTTATTTAGTTACCACGTTTTACTACCTTTTCAGGTTATACATGTATATGATAACTACTCTTATGGGGTAGGGATAAGGAAGGAAGCATTTTAGAGGTAATATACCCACATTTGCTTGGAAGGAGAATGGGAAACCATTCCACTCTCAATAGACCAACCAGAATTCGATTCCTGACCTCCTCGTTATCAGCAGGACAGTTTAACATGAGAGTGATGCCTTACCTTGTTCAGCCACTGAAGCGGCTGGTTGTTGAGTTTGTCCTCTAATAATTATTATGTTGGCTCTGAACCACCAACGAGCAGTATTAGAGCTCTAAAATAAAGTTTGATGGAAAAGTTAAAAAAAAAAGTTTTTTAATGATTTTATTCTGGAATTTGATATTTTCTCGAACCATAGAACATCTTTAAAGATTCTTGGGATTTGAGGGTCCCCATTCTTATAATTTTATTACTATTATCTTTTCAAAGAATTAATGAATGATGAATTAATGGATAATATTGTTTGGTTTTTAGAACAGTGCTGATGAATGGCAAGAGACTTAAACTGAATCCAGATGGCTCTCTGCCACCATTTCGTCCCAAGATTGTCTCACCATCAAAATTGGTTGTAGCTCCGCTGTCCATGGTGTTCTTTGTGTTCCCACACGTTGATGCTAAAATGTGCCAAGGTGGTTAGGTGTTAAGGATTTGAGTATAAAAAACTGTTTTGGAAAAAGTATCACTTTAATTGAGTATTATTTTTCTCTTACCCA
The DNA here is from genome assembly GCA_902151455.1 of Timema bartmani. Lineage (NCBI taxonomy): Eukaryota > Metazoa > Arthropoda > Insecta > Phasmatodea > Timematidae > Timema > Timema bartmani. The sequence continues at coordinate 387,583 of CABFWB010000051.1, forward strand.
ATTGTTTTTTCGGGTCGGAGATGTAAAGTGGTCAGGGCTTTAGACCATTTCTTTTACATAATTAAATTAGTTTGCCATTGTTTACATGTTAATATGATCATATTGAAGTACTAAATTTATAATACATTATTGTTTTCCATTCGTCTAGGCCTAATTTAAGCTCTATGCTAGGATCAAATGTTTAATTGTAAGAAATTGTGGGGTTTAATATTAATTATAAGTTGTCTAAATCTTAACCAAAGTTGTAAGCAATATATGTTTTAAATTTCAATTCATTAACTTCATTTTTAGGCCTTTAACTTTTAAATCTGGTATTATTCATTTTCTTAGAGTCTTTGTGGGAATCTTAGCTTCATCTAAATTTATTA